>JANHGN010002536.1:0-37201 GCA_024605025.1 Megaceryle maxima
CCCCCTGCACCCTTCCCCCTCCCCCCCTCTGCCGCCGCTGGTTCGGGGCCCCACTGGAGCCGGCCGCGAGCGGCTCCGCCCCCTCCGTCTCCTTAAAGGGCCCGCGGCTGCTGCGCGCAGCTCCGCCAGTGCTCGCCTTGCGCCGATGGCGCCGCTCTCGGCGGCGGCGTCCCTGCTTCCCTTCTCGCCGCCCGCCGCTTCCTCCCTCCGTTCCCTTTCGCTTCCGGGGTCAGCGCTACCGCGGCTGCTGCTCGGTAACAACCCCTGTCCTGGGGTCCGGCCGGGAAAGCCGGCAGCCGCGCCCCGCGCAGGCAGCGCCGCCCCGCTGACCCTATGGCCAGCAACCCCCAGCCGCAGCCTCCGCCGCCGCCGCCTCCGCCGCCGCCCCCTCAGCAGCAGCCGCCGCTGCCGGGGACCGGGGCCGCCGTGGGGGGCGGCGCGGCCGAGCCCGAGCTGGTCTCCATGATTGTCAACCACCTCAAGAGCCAGGGGCTTTTCGACCAGTTCCGCCGCGACTGTCTGGCCGACGTGGACACCAAGGTGGGGGTGGGCGGGCCCGGCGGCCGGTGCCTCTGGGGAGTCCCGGCGTTCCGCCGGTGGCACTCCCCGGGCTCCGGCACGTCAGGGGCAGGCAGGGCCTGTCCGAGAGCGGTGGAGCCCGGCCTGGGGGTAGCGGCGGATTGCGGGGGAGCGCGCCCGCGCTCGGGGGTGGGGAACGGGGCTCCGTTTGGGCCTGTGGCTCCTGCGCTCGTCCCCGGGGCCAAAGCTGGAGCGCCTGTTCTCGGAGAGGAGCGTGGGCTGGCCGGCGGTACTAGCGCGCCTGGTCTTGAGGAGCGTTTTTAGTGATATGGCGTGTATAACACGCTGTGGTCGTCGTAAGCGAGAGGGAGCGGCTGCACCTTCAGTGGTTGGTGAGGTCAGACGGGGCTCCCAGCTCCTCCAGCCCGGCCTCCTGCAGGGTAGCTGCTTATCAGAGCCCTCCTGGCCAACCTCTCTCTTGTTTTTTTGTAGCCTGCCTACCAGAATTTGAGACAGCGCGTTGACAACTTCGTTTCCAATCATTTGGCAACTCATACGTGGAGTCCTCACCTCAACAAGAACCAGCTGAGAAATAACATTAGGCAGCAGGTGCTCAAGTAAGTAACAGCTCTGGGTTTTCTCTGCGTGTGCTTATGTACTGCAGTAGGTGTCAGAGGCTTTAGGTCAATTGTAGAGTGTAGACTTTGTTTGAAGAAACTTATGGAAAAGCTCTTTTTTTTTTTTCTTGTTTGTTTTCTTAAGTGTTTAAAACATTATATTATTTCAGTTTGCAACCTACCATCAGCATTTGTCAGAATTAGACTGCAAATAATATTTTGTCTGATCCAAGCTCATGCAGGGGTTGGAAAGCCTGCTTCTGACTTGAGATGTAACGCCCTAGGTAAAGTTTGTCTTCACTGTTTCTTTTAAGGGAGATACGGATAAAATTGCTCTTACCAAGTTTTGAGCTAAGGAAAACGAAAAGGTTTTACAAACTAAGCTCTGTAGAGTATAAAGCTGAAGTCACAAACCAAAAAAATAGTTAGAGAAGAGGTTTTTCTTCTTTTAGATCAAAAGACGTCAAATACTTATCTGATATTACATTACTTCTTGAGCATTCCTTCAGTTTTTATTCTCAGAATTTAGGAGTCTGAAGAAATTTATTAATGTTTCTTCTAAGTTGCATGCCTTTGGTAACTAACTGTGTCAAGCAAGGGGTATGGAAACAAATTTACTCATTTATGCCATAGTGATACCCCTGGTAACTTGTACTGAGGAGCTATTTTGTTTTGGGTTTGGGGCGTTGGTTGTTGTTGGGTTTTTTTTTTTTAGTTCTTTTTAAAGAATCAGTGAAGTCAAGAGGCAATATATGTTCCACGAAAGATTGCAGGGATCTAGAGAGAAACCAGAGATATAAAGCTCTTCATTGCTGCTTACTTGATGTTACTGAAGATAGAGGGTGTTTTGTAAAGCTGTAGAACTCTGAGGTGTCACACAGAAAGTAACTGAGGGTGATAATGACTGTTCTAGTAGTCTTTTGTCCCTCATGCTTTCTAGAATTCATCTGGTTTATGCCATTGGAGTTGATAACATCAGGTTTCTTTTTTTTTTCTGCAAATGTTGCTTTTATAGTTAGATAATATTGTAGGCATAACCACTAATGACATAAAATGCTGCTTGTTGTCTTAATCCCATAAGGTTGGATTTCTTTGTTTCTCTAGCATTTTTTTTCTTAGTCCTTAAGGCATAGAGAGAGCTGTTGAAGTACAGGCAGCTGTCTAAAAATGTAGCTGCAGTCATACTCAGAAAATGTTAATGCTTCATTGAAGGTTGTTAAGACTGTTTACATCATATCTAAATGACCGTATTTCACTAAGATGTTCTTGAAAAGTAATTTTTCTTAAGTATTTATGTAACTTCTTGTTCCAGGTCTGGAATGTTGGAATCTGGAATTGACAGAATTATTTCTCAGGTTGTGGACCCAAAGATCAACCACACTTTCAGACCTCAGGTAGAAAAAGCTGTCCATGAATTTTTAGCCACATTGAATCACAAAGAAGAGGCAGGCCCCAGTACAGCTCCAAGTGAGGAGAAAACAGATGCTTCTACTGCAGTACAAGGTATTCTACTGTTTCTCTGGCTGTCTGTTAACAAAAATTATGTTTTTTGAGAGAGTGAAAATATTGACTAGGCTTGCTGCTAGTGCAGAATTGTTAACATCAGTATTAAGAAGCTGAGTGCCAGGCAGCATGCTATAATACTTGTCTGTTACCGTATGCATAAAGGTAGAAGGCAAGATAAAGGTTGCCATGTACTGCCATATCACCCTGTGACTTTTGTTTGAGATTAAAAGGGATCAGTTTACTGTAGGGGAAAAAAGTTGGTCTCAGGGCGTGGCCCTTAAAGTATTATAGAATCAGATAAGACATAGCTGGAAGAGAAGAATCATTTAATTTTTTTGTGTTGGTAGATCAGAAAAAATTACCTATGAGGCAGTTAACTGTCTTAATGCAGTTGCTGTGTGCAATAAAATTTGAATGGCTAAGGTCCTCTTAGAAACTTAAGCTCCACTATAAATCAGCCAATCTTTGGTTTGTTTATAAACACAGTATATTTTCTTTATGGTTTTCATTTATGTTGCCTGGTATCAACTTCTAAACCCTCCTGCAGGTAATTGTCCATTCCTTCTCTTCCTAAGAGACTCCACAGCAGTCCATCTATTTGTAACCAGACCCTTTATTTAATTCCTAGCCCTTTTCCTGTGAGGCCCACTTCCTTTAAAGTAACTGGGTTAACAAGCCAGCTGCAGTTATTAGTGCTTGTCCAGTTAACCCTTTCTCATCCATCTTCAGAGTTGATTTGAAGAAGATGGGAATGTGACAAGGTATTTCTGGTCGTTCTGTTGTTATATAATCAGTATGCCAAGTCTATTGCCCTTGTTGTTTATGGAGATACCAGAGGTACAAAATACAGACTTTCTGCTCAGATATTCTATAAAGTGCTTCTTCAGAGTCATCATCACACTTGGTATCATAGTAAAGTTGACCAAGGATTGCATTCAGACCTTAGCTTTCCTTAGCTGATCTTGGGAATGGTGGTATGTCACAGAGCAAAATGAATGTCCAGAGCAATTAATTACTGCAAGAATACAACTTCTTTTTCTTCATTTTTTTCTTTTTTTTTTCTTTTGTTAAACCAAATTTCTAAATGCAAATTTATTTAATTTTATTTCTTTTAAGTAGAGTAATTATTATTTTTACTTGCTGAATGATCTATCTGAATGGAATTACAGAAAATACAACTTAAATGATTTCTTTCTCACTGTTCAAGGTGTCTCTGCTACAGCTCCTAGTGGCAACGTAGCTAGTGATGCAATGTCCATTTTGGAAACAATAACTTCTCTTAACCAAGAAGCCAGTGCTGCCAGGGCAGAAAGCTTAAATTCCAAGAACAGCGACAAAGTTGCAAAAAGACTCTCATCTCAGCAGAGTGTGGATGGTAACACTGATAGAGAGAGAAATGTGGAGGACTTGGCAGACAAAGAGAAAACAATTTGTGATCCTTCTGTAGAAGGAGCTGAAACATTTGCAAAGTGTGAAGACTTAAATGAGCTTCCCTGTCAAAGCGAAGAAATAAAAAATTCAACAAAGGATACTAATAATTTTACTTTTGCAAGTAAAGATACAAGTAAAGAAATTCAACAGGAAAGTGAAGATCAGAAGTGTAAATTATTAGATAAATGTGACAAAAAAACAGACAGCAGTGAAAAAGGTGAAAGAAGAAAAGAAAAGAAGGAAAAACTTGACAAGAAGCTTGACCATTCCAAGAAAAGTGATGATGCTACAAAGTCAAAAGAAGAAAAGCAAACAAGAGAGTCAGAACCAGTGAAACAGTTAGTTCTAGAAAAAAACAGCAATAAACATAAAATAACTGAAAACACTAAAGAAGGTATGATGTGGGCAATGCTCTTACTTAAAATATGGAGGCGGTGATGTTATGTGTATTCAGGAGTTGAATTAGAAGTATATTTGGAATGTAAGATTTCTGCTAGTTCTGGCAAATCTTTATAGCTACCTGTAGCTAGGTCTTGGTTCATCACCCTTAGCTGAAGTATCTGCATTAGGAATCAGATGAGCTTTGATTTCTCAAGTGTGTGATTGTTCATCTGCCTTATTTTGTCAAGTTCTCTAAACTATTCCAGTCTACACTTGAAGTTTCTAGTTGTGCCTCGAGGTGAATTTTGTTTTGAGTAAACCAGAGTTGGCCTAAGAACATTTCATTAAGGTGTTACTTCCCCACCCCCCTATTTATTCTTCTTAAGAATTTTGGTTTTAATAGCAAAATTATTGTTTTGGTAAAAAAAGTTTCTAAGATATGGTATGCTGTATTTACAGCCCTTTCTTTCCATTTTTTTCCTTTGCAAGAAAATGCATCAGTAGATTCAGATATGGATGTACTCAGTGACATCACTGTCAGCTCTGTCCATACCAGTGACCTTTCTTCCTTTGAAGAGGAGAGTGAAGAGGAGACTGTAATTTCTGACAGTACGGAAGAGGGGGAGATCACATCAGATGGTAAAAAAAATTAGATTTTTAAGTAGTAGGAAAGACTATACAGTACTTTTGTTGCATGCATGTTATCAAAAACTTACGGTTTTACAGTATGTTTTATTGTACTTATCTGTGAGAGAGAATTTGAGTGTGGAATGGGTAGTATTTGTGTAATTATGAAAGATGAGTAGTAGGCATACTTTGAATATATTTTTAATAGCTAGATATATTCTACACATTTTACATCTTATTTGTACTATGGGGTTTCATAGGCAACAAAAACACTTAACCATGATGGATATGTCACTTTTCTATGGTTTTGTTCTTTGTTGGGTTTTTTTTTCCTTCCCCTCCCTTCTGTAATGAATTTGGTATCACACTGGAGTGCTTTGTTTGTGACTCTAGAGTAGTGTTTGTAGACTTTGCAAATGAGGCTGATTTTAGAGCTTTAGTGTTGTAGGAATTTCCAGATTCTACCTGGCTGTGGTAGAAGGAACAGGAATGGATCTAGCATTAAATGTTTAGAAATGTCAAATCTTTTCACTGGATGAGTTACCTTTCTGTGTTCTCCTTGTCTAGAGCAGACCTCAGATTCTGATTTCTGCAAATATGCAGCTTCTGGGGTTAATAAAGACTGTCCACTTCCTAATATGGAGAGCCTTAGTACCTGAATGAGTTGTCTGTAGTATGCTGCAAGTCTTACCTTTTCAGCTCTAAGACTGTTATTTAGCAGCACTGAATTGCTTGTATATTTCTGTCTTTGGTGTCTCCTTTAAGCATGACATATTGTGTTCAGTTATAGCTAAATATTTATGAAGTGTAAATAAGCCTTAAGTATATTTCAGGGATACAAATAATTTGTATAGTATAGAGCACAAATGATTTTCCACTGTTTCTAATAATCCTGATAAAATAAATAAATCTTTTTCAGTTTTCACTTGAATAATACTTAAGAGTATAAACAAGAATGTGCTTTGTATATATATATGTTTCAGTAACCCTATCTAGTTTTTATGTACTCTGATACTGTGCAAGCTTTTTGGTGTAGGGAAGAACCTTAATTTAATACATAACATAAACTATATTCTGACTTAGGTGATGTTAAATGCTAAGTACTGTATGTAAAAAGGCAACATGATTACAGGCAAGAGGGTAAGCCCAGTTGTATCTCAGTTTATTCTGGGGTTTGTATCTTGCAATTTTTTGGCTGAATGGTGTGTACAAACACTTGAATATACCTTCAAGTTTTCATAATGTAGTGATATTTTGATGTTAAAGAGTTTTATTTTTTATAACTGTTTTAGAATAGATAATTTTTAATGTTTTGAGGAGGCTTGCCTCTTCAAAAGTTACGTTGAAAGCATTGCCCTAATTTATCAATATATCTCCCCACTTCACTACCCTTTCTTCAGATGAAGAGGAGAAAAACAGTCAAAGTAAAACAAAGCCTCATGCTAATGAGCTGAGTGATGGAAAAGCCAAGCCTGTTCGTCATGCTTATGTTCGCAAGCCTTTCTTGTACTCCAAATACTTCAGTGATTCTGATGATGAACGAACTGTAGAACAACGCCGACAGTCCATTGTAAGTGTGGATTTTGTTGCCACTTGTATTCTGGCTTCTTCAACTTTTCAGCACAGAAATCCCACTTACTTGGTGGTGATTTGTGAGGGAGAGACTTCTGTTTCTTCTCACTTAGTTTCCCCATCCCGTGCCCCCTGCACCTTGTGTTGCTACTGTCCCTTCTTCAGATTTCCACTAATACTGCATGACCTGCTCACTAGCAAAGTACTCTGCTGGTTATAGTTTAAGTATATTTCAGTGATAAAAATAATTTATATAGTATCTAGCACAAACGATTGTGTGCTGTTTCTAATAATCCTGGTAAAATAAATAAATCTATTTCAGTTTTAACTTGAAAGTACTCTGCTCGTTATAGTTTGAAGGCTTCTGGTGGTGAAAGCAATGATGCACTTTTCTGTCTTTCCCCTGGTCTAAAATGAACTGTCTTTTCGTGTGGACAAAGTATTTGCTAATTACATGCAGTGTTTTCACAGAATCACAGTAATAAGTGGATTCTTTCTCAAATGAGTGATTTGATAGGGAGAATAAGAACTGCTGCACATATGGAAAATTTGGTCTTCCATAAATTTAATGTATATAATGACAATTTGGGTGGAAAAAAAATTACCCCATATCTCCCTGTAGCCTGCCTTCAATGGTATTTTCTGTAGTTTGGGCTTGTGTTGGCTACTATCTCTTTACAAATGTAATTCTTGCTGCCTTTGAAATCAGTAGTTTGTAGCATGTCTGCAGTCACTGAGAATGGAAAGACAGACTTAAGCATGTTCACTATGTTCTGTGGAAGAAAGACCATCAAACAGAAGAGGGAGCAGGAGTTCCTTTAGATCTTTTTCCCTTGGCTAAATATATGGGTTTTAATAGATATCTATAGTTTGTATATATTTAATATATATACACTATGTATATATTACACACATATACACACAGAAGTTAAAATAAGATACATTCTTTGAGAGGGTCTTGGCCTTGATCAGCAGTGGCATGAAACTCTAGAACTCATCTAGTTTTACTTCACTGAGGTAGTAGAGGATTTCATTAATTTTCAAATAATAAATTTTAAGGACTGTTTTTGGTTTTGTGGTTTTTTTTTATTTGCCTTAAGCTACAATGTTCTGGTTTCTGTAGGGTTTAGACATACATTTGTAGTCAAAGAATACTCTTTGACCTAGTGATAAATTATTTTTCCTGGTCTTGTACTCAGGCCAAAGAAAAAGAAGAGAGACTCCTAAGAAGACAAATTAACAGAGAGAGACTTGAAGAGAAACGTAAACAGAAGGCTGCAGAAAAAACAAAATCTCTAAAAAATGGAAATCAAAATGCTAAAGGTATAAGAAGTATAACATTAGCCCTTAACACCCTGCTCTCACTTGCTCTGGACAAAAACATTCAGCTTAAAATACTGGTAATAGGTCTCTAGTCATTTTCCTTAAAACCTCAACATTTCAGCAGTGATGTCACAGAAAAAAAGTATAATGCAAATTATTAATCAAAAAATCCATATCCTCACTTTTTCATACATCCTTTCCTATATACACTAATATTCTCTGCTACTCATATGTACTGCTTTGAGTCACGCTTGTAGGTGAAACAGGGATGCAGTGAAGTGCTTATGTTTTTTACCATTTGTGTATTTTAGGAAAAAGTGGCTTGACCTTACAAGAACCTTCATCAAGAAGTCTTGAGTCAAAAGCTACTGGTACCAGCATTAAGGATGTGCTTAAAGAACAGAAATTTTTAGAAAAAAAAGTAGCCTTGAGCAGAAAAAGAAAAAGAGATTCAAGGTACTCATGTATTTGCTCAAAAGGAATTAAACTTTGTGAATATTCATTTTTGCAGATTGAAAAGGTTCTCTTCGGCTTTGCAGTTAGCCTTACCCATTTTAACAACTTCCTCTTAAAATATTGACATAATTCTGTTACTAATAAGTGTGAAGTTCAGGCAGAAAATCAAATTATATCTGCTTAAAAATATTGCAGCTCAGACAGCAGTAGCAGCATTTATGTAACTTTTCAAAAGCACAATGGTAACGGAGGAATGAGAATGGAGAGCTTTTATATGTTTGGCTTGGTCTTTAAATGGATGTTTTATGTAGATGTGTACATATCTGTCTACCTATGGGCACATATGGTGCAAGGAGTACCCTTATCCATTTTACAGGGACAACTGAATACTAATATTCTCTGCTTTAATGCACTGATGTCCAGAGGATATCTTTGAAGTTGATACATGATTTTTTCCAAGAGGAAAAAGTGTGGACAAGTCGTCTAGTCAAAAGTTGTGTCTTCTTCTATTTCAGTATTTTTCGTGTGGATTTGTCTCACTCCTTCAGCTTTAAAAGCAGAAAGCTTGCAAACTAGTGTTAGATTGATACTGTGTTTTTTCTGGGTTTAATTGTTCAAATACTTGCTTCAGGCATGCTGAAGACGGCTGCAAAAAGAAGTATGAGCCATCTGAAGAAGATTCTAAAGAAATACAAAAGACAAGTGATGTATGTGTCTCTTAAATATAAACCTTTTGATCTTCCTTTTAAATTGTAGTAATACTTGTTCATATGTCCATACCAGTCTGCATAATACAGCACTCATTCTTAGGAATTTTTTTTTTTCCTACTAGTTCTTTCAGTTGCGTTAGTGATCTGTCATTGCTGTAATAGTGTTTTCTGAATTGTAGTAACTGCTAGAATACCCTGTCTTTGGTGCTGATGTATGTTGCAGTAGAACCATTTATGACACATTTTGTGAAGCATGTTGGGTTTTTAAAAAGAGAAAAGTATGTCTTACAAGCAAAGATTTGAAGTTTGATCCATTTAAACTTCTTACTAGGAAGTTAAACAATTGTGTTGGTTTGAGTCTTGGTCTAAGGGGCTGCCCTGACCCTAAACTGTGACAACAATCTAGTCTAAAAAATCCTAAATGAAATAATTTTGATGGTGAGACCTTTTATCAACATTGTTAACAAAAAAATATAGTTTAAAATTCAGAACAAAGTCTAGATTTTGTCTTTTGTGGGTCTTGTGATGTTTGGTTTTGGTTTTTGATGGATTTTTTTTTTTTTTTTTAACGGACAGTATAATGACTGTTTAATTTACAGAGTACTTCAATTGTGATGTTCCATTTAAAAATCCATTTACATCACTTTAGAAAGAAAAATCATAAAGGAAAGATACTCAAGTTCAAACAGACTGCTTAAGGTTAACTCTTGGCTTTTTTTAATTTTTCTAAAATGGCAGATAGTTGAAATGAAAATGGCAAGTTTCATTTTCTTACTATATTTCAGGTTAACTTTTATTATAATGTTGTGTATTGTCTGGTGTATTGTTTTTATGGAGAGTTTGCCCTTAATAATTCTGTATGTATTCTTCACGTAGTGAAGGAGCTGTGAAACATTTGCTTATATCTATATAAACTTTCTTTTGTAGACTTGTGAAAAAAATTCTTACAAAGAATTGAAGCATAATCATGGGAAAAGTGAAATTTCTAAACAGCTTAGAAGACTTTCAGAATCGGTGCATTCAACTGAGGAAAGCAAAAGTGATTCTAGAGGAGAAAAAGAACATAAAAGAAAAAACTCAGTCTCCCTTCAGGCTGAAGGAGCCCAGCAGGACAGTGAATCAAGGGATCCAAAAAGACAACTGGATAAAGCAGAAGTCAATCCTGAAGAATTGCAGAAGCAGAAATCCATATTTAAGAATGAAAAACACCCCAAAAAAGATATTGACGCAGAAATTCAACATATGAGAAATGCCAAAAAAGAAGGCAAGTCTTACAGAGATAAAAATGAAAAGGAAAGAACTGCGTTGGAAGATAAACTTTCTTTAAAGCACAAATATAAAGGAGATGGTATTCACAAATCACTTGAAGATGTTGAACTCCATTCATTTGAAAGAAGTTTGAAAGGAGAGGATGGTGCTCAGAAACATAATCAACAAATAAAGACTTCCTCAGATGACAAAACTGAAAGAAAAAGTAAACACCGGAGTGACCGGAAAATATCAGTAACAGGAAAAGATGGAAAAAATATATCCGAATCAACCTCAAAAGCTGAAGAATTGCTACGCAAGGAAAATAAAAAAGACAGACATCTCTCAACAGAAAAATCAAGAGCAGAATACAAGTCCAAAAGGTCCCTGAGTGATTCTAGACCACAAAAGGATTCCCTAAGTGCCTCAAAGCAACTTGCTTCTGCATCACACAGAAGGAGCGAAAGCTACTCAGAAGATAAACATGAAATAGAATCAAATAACTCTGATTGTAATTTGAAGCAAGAAGATGGTGTTCATAAAGAGAGACGAAGATCTAAGAGCCTTGTAGAAGACAAGATTTTGTTGAAGTCTAAGTCAAAGAGTCATAGTAAACAGTTCAAAGCATCTGAAACAGAATTACAGGAAAACTTAACAAAACAAGAGACTGGTCAGAAACTAGACAAAGATAAGAGTGTGGAAGAGAATGATTCGGATAAGCAACACAAGTCCAAGAATGAAGACAAAGTCTTTGAAGAGAGCCGTGCTGAATTTGAGCTTGTAAGTGGCACACAATCAGCTCAGGGGTCACAAAAAGACTTTAGTCACAGAATTAAGTTACATTCTGGAGAAAGAGGATCTGTAAAAGAGAAATACAGAGGTGATAAAGATTCAAGCAATTCCAAACTAGAAAGAAGGTTCTCTGCTGAAGGTCACAAAAGCAGAAACTTAAAGCACAGCAACAAGGAACTAAAGAAGAAGGAAGAGAGTATCAAATTGGAAGATAAAGATATAAAAGAAATTAATAGTGGGCATGAAAAACTATCAAGCAACACAGTGGCAATGGATAAAAAACAAAGTAGGAAGGTGTCCTGTGAAAATAGAAAAGGCAGTATATCGAACCAAGATTTTCTTGGAGGGGAGAAGCAATCAGCTAGCACAACTGAATCAAGCAGCCATGCTCCCGCCCCTCAGAAGTCAAGTATGAATAATGATGACTTACATTCTGGTCATGAGGAAGAGATGATGGAACTAGATTTGAAAAAAACAAAAGTACAGGAGGCACCTAACACTGAAGGAAGAAATGTTCAAAACTCAGTCCAAGTCACAGATGCAGAATATGCAACAAAAGCAAAAATATCTCTCTCTATTTCAGATGAGTTAAAAAACAGCTTGGCAGATCCTGAAGGTTGTGAATCACACTTTCTACCTGCAGCTGAAAAAACTGTTAAACAAGAAGATATCTCTAATAAACAAGCTGGTGCCTTAAACACTTTGTCCAAACAAGCTTCCATGGATCAAGGACCCAATAAAAAAGGGGCTTATAAAATGAGTGTTGTGTATGAAACAAGTGGTAGAATCTTACTGAACATTCCCAGTAAGGATCAACCTGCAGAAGATAGCAGAAGACCAAAGAATTTAAAAACTGTGATAAATTCTAATTCAGATGATGCTCCTTTAGCAATTACTTCCTCTAGAGAAAATGCTGCTGATGCTGAGCCCATGGATATCTCAGATTTTACAGATTCTGTGGGTAGTTTATCTAAAGAATGCCGTAATTTGGATGGGACTCCTTTATTTGAAGATACTTTAATTTTAAAGATTGATGCAGCACAGGTTGTATGCATGGAACAACAAGATACTGTGGCACCAAGTTCTGTCATGGAAGATGATGATGACAGCACCACTATGACAAACAGTAAAGAAAAAGATGACAAGGCACCCCAGCCTGATGAACAGGCAATGGAAGACAGTACAGCTGTGTTACCCAGTCAAGAGGATTACAATGATGCAGCAAAGTTAGAAAGCACTCAGGGAAGTGAGTTGAAAATAAAAGAGGAAAACTTGATGACTGACATAACTGAAGATTGTGGAGATGTAACAACAAAAGAACTTCTAAAAAGAAAAGAAAGAGAATGCTTGAATACAGATCCTTCCACAAAGGGAGAAAGGAGCACAATGGTGGATAATGCAGAAAAGAACGAGGTGCATGATATCGATGATATGATACAATCTTCCTCTATGTTAGTGCCTGCAAGAGTTCCTCAGGAAACAGTCAAAGGCTCTGTTACAGCCAGTGGGCAAGAAGGGAATGGTGTGATTGGCACGGAAGATAAAAATGAAAGCAATACAGTTGGTACCAGTGCAGGAAGCAGTAAACCTAGTTTGTTGTACAGCAGCCTACAAACAATGCCAGCCACTGTGATAGGAACTAGCACAGAAAAGATAACTGAGAGCACTGTAATGGCCACTAGTACAGGAGAAGAAAGAGCTGAGGGTGGATCACGTTCTGAAAAGGACAGTGATGCTACAACCACTTGCTCGGAAGAAGAAAGTGAGGTGGCAGTAATCTGCACAAGCATAGAAGCTGATGAGGGTTTCACAACAGGTATATGGGTAAAAAGTAGTGAGGATGGCAGTTTCATCGCAGGAGCAGATATTGGTGAATGTACTGTTGCAGCAGCTGAAGAGGGTGGTGGCAGTGTTGTCACTGAAGGATTAGCAGAAAGTGAAAGCTTCCTAACAAGTACAGAAGAAGAAAATGGTGACTGTACCATGGTTGATGCAGAAGAAAGTGGTAAGGGTTCGGTTAATGCAAGTGGAGCAGAAATTGAAGACAGTGTCAATAGTGCTGGGGCAGAAGAAAAAGATGATGCTGTTACTAGCGCAGGATCTGAAGAAAAGCGAAAGACCTCAACTTGTATAGATACAGGCAAATCTGAAAGTACTGTATCCTGCCTAGGTGAAGTAGAGAGCGATGGAGCTGTAACTAGTGCAGGGACAGAAACGGGTGAAGGATTGACAAGTGGTGACAGTTCTGTTGAGTTTAGGGGCAGTGTGAGAGCTGAACAAGTAAAAGAACACGAAGGTACTGTGACTTGCACAGGTGCAGAAGAAAGAGGTCATAACTTCATCATCTGCTCAGTGACTGGTACAGATGCCCAAGGAGAAAGCACTGTAACTGGTGCATGTATTGCAGTGGTCACAAACAACAGTGCCACAACTGGGACTAGTGGTGACAAATCTGAGGATACTGTAAATGGTGAAAGCGCAGTGACCAGCACAGGCATAACTCCAGAAGATGATGCTGAAATTTCAGTTGTCTGCACAGGGCTAGAAGACAGCAATGAAGGGTTTGCAGTTTGTTTAGAAGATGAAAAATGTGAAAGTCTAATGGACAGTACAAGGGCAAAGGAAGAAGTCAGTATCACTACAGTCAGTGTAGGTCCATGCGATGATGAAGGTTTTGTGACTAGTACAGGCTCAAAAGAGGAGGATGAAGAAGATGAGGGCATTGTGACCAGTACAGGAAGAGGAAATGAAGAAAATGAGCATGCTTCTACTTGCACAGGAATGGAAAGTGAAAATGCATTAATTTGTATAGGTGCAGAAGAAGGTGAAAGTTCCATTATCTGCATAGTTGCTGAACAAATGGAAGCTGAGTCAGGAGTGACTGTCACAAATATTAATAAGCTTAGTGTTGACAGCATGACGAGTGCAGAGGAAGAGGCTAATTGTGGCACAAACTGCAAAAATTGTAAAGGGATTGTTGAAAGCAGTGTAACCAGTGCAAGTTCTGCAGATGAGAGTGCCTTGACTGTGCATGTAGGAATGTGTGAGGGTACCCTGATTCCCTTAGATGCAGAGGAATGTGAGGGTCCCATGACTAGTGCTATGACACTGCAAGATAAGAGTCAGTCTAGTGCTGAAGATGAACATGAGAATGCCATGACTTCCTTTGACAGCAGAGAACTTGATGCCTCTATAAGTAGTGCAGTTCCAAAGGAAGATGAGAATTCTCTTATTCCTGCTGACAGAGTAGAAAAAGTAAAAGGTGATATCATTTCTACTAGTACAGTGGAAGAAACTGATGCTGTCTTACATTCAGCCATGGATGCTGAGGAAGGACCACTTGCTGTTACAAGAGCGAATGAAAGTGGGGAAAGCTCTGTGATACTAATAGACACTGAAGACACAGAGGTGCCTATGCCTAGTACAGCTACAGAGTTTAAAGAATGTGTGCATACTTTTAGCAGTAAGCAGGAGAAGGATGAGTGCACTATGATTTCCACCAGTATTGTGGAGGAATTTGAGGCTCCTATGTCAAGTGCAGCTATTGAATATGATGGTCAGCTTCACTCTGTGAAAACAGAAGAAATAAATGAGAATGCCATGGTTTCTATAGATATGGAAGTATATGAGGTTCCCATGCCTAGTGAATCCAGTGCAGGAGGAGATGGTGATGATGAAAGTCACCCAACTGCTAGCAGTAAGGAAGAAAAAGATGAGTGTGCTCTGATTTCCACAAGTGTTGTGGAAGAACAAGTTATCGTCATGTCAGGTGGAGCCACAGAAGAGGCAGTTCAACATGTGTCAGACACAGAGTCAAAAAATGAAACAGTAATGATCTCTACAAGTACAACAGAATGTTTTGAAGCTCCTATGTCTAGTGTAGCTATGCAAGATGAAAACAAATTCACTGCTTCAGAAACAGAAGGAAGATATGAAGCTGCTATGATCACTACAAGCATGACAGAAGAATGTGAGATAGTGTTGATCAGTGCAGCACCACAAGGGGAAAGTCAGCTCATTGTTGCAGAAGGAGATGAAGATACCATTATCTCTCCAAATGCATCAGAAGAATGTAAGATTGTGGAGACCACTGCAACTGTAGGTGAACAGTTTGGACTAGCTGCAAAAAGCAAAGGTTCTGTGATATTTGTGGGGGAATGTGGAGCTCCTGTCCTGAGGGTTGCCACCAACAGTGAAGATCAACGTACTGCTTCAAGTATAGGAGATAAGGAGGAAGGAGCAGTGATCACTCTGAGCACAATGGAAGAATGTGATAGTCTCTTCACCTTTACAGTCATAGAAGAAAGTCAACTTGGTGCTGAGAGTACAGAAGCAAAAGACAAAAGTGAGAACACTTTTAATACTGCTAACCAGATTGAATGCATCCTATCAACTACTGGCCCAGAAAAAAGCAGTAATTCTTTGCTTGTCATTGGTAGAGAGAATGAGACCCATGAGAGTGATGTGGGGGGAGAATCAGCATCATCTCAGGCCGTAGTAGACAGTGAAATCACAGAAACAGATGAAAATTCAGTGAACCTCATGAGTGTAGATGAAGCCCTTTGTGTGGAGATTAGTACAGAAACTGCTGTGAGTCCAAGTCCTTCCTCAGAGTCAAGTGAGGATGATGAGCAAGCTGAAGAAGTTTTGAATGAGGATGATTCGTCGGAACTCTCTTGTGTGATTTCAGAAGCAACAGTAGTAGAGTGTGAAACTCTAAGGAATTTAAACTATAAAATTAACTCAAACTTGCTTTTAGAAAGTGACTTTTCTGAAATAAGGACTTCCTTGCCTAGGACACAGAATCCTTCCTTAGTTTCTGCAAATGAAGGGACAGTAAAAACCAAACATGGTGAAGTGACAATAGAAGCAGAATTAGGGGAAAAAAGTGGCTTCCCTTTGTTGCATGTAGAAGAGCTATGTGGCAGTGACGACAAAACAAACTTGGTCAAAGTAGATGATATTGGAATTGAAGTTACTTTTCAAAAAAATAACACAACCTTTAATTCAGGTGAGGATTTCCTTCTCTTTTTTTTTTTTTTTTTTTAAATCTCTTTAGTTTATAAACAATCCTAAATAAATGCATTTTACCATTATTATAGTTAGAAATAAACTGTTCAAATACATCTGATTTTTTTTGTTGGTTGCAAAGTAACTTAATAATATATGTAAGTGTTAGTAGCAAATATTTAAATAAGCGTGAAGTTCCTGGGGTATAGAAATGACTGAACACATTTATGTTGGGGGAAAAAAAAATGCTATTAAAGTGCAAAAAATTAAAATGTGTTGACTTAAAATTGTGAGTTAGGAGTAATTACTGTGGTGCTGTAGATGGGTTTTGTTATTAATATGTTTTGAAGTTCAGAAATTACTTTATAGGAAAGGATGTATTCCATTTAGACATGCTCAACAACTTTAAAAGGTAACAGTAATTTTAAGGTTAAGAGTGGGTATTCTTAATCATAACTGCATATTTTCTCTGGATGTTTATTTAATGGTCATATTCAGATTCACTCTCATGATAAATTTTTTTATGTGAATACACTTGAACTGGCTCTCCTTTGTTTTACAAAGGAATCAGATGGTCATCCTAAAAAAAGGAGTATTTTAAGTGAGCAATGATGATAGGTGTCTATTTTAAATAGAAAATTTTAGTTATGATAGCATATAACATTAAGGACATTTTTTTTTTAAGATCCATTATTATTTCAAAAAAAAATTCTATAATTTGATTTTTAGATCCAGTTTCTCAAAGGTTGGATTTATTCTCTACAGTTTTATTGGTATTTGGAGTGGGAAAGCTCACTGCAGATTTTGGATTCTCAAGAATTTGTCAAGGGCAGATGTCAGTTTAGAACATTTAGAAAATGTTAGTTATTTATGCAAGAGCCAAACATGAGCCATGAAAATGTAAACTGCTACACAAAGGTATTTCTGTCATGGTGCTTTGCTTAATCCTTGTTGTCTATTGATGTAGCCTCTAAGAACCAGTGGTAATGGTAGTCTTATTTTATGGGCCACAAATGTGATTTAATTACCTCACATGCATTAATGATGAGTTACCATGTTATACCTATTTCTTTATGTATAGGAAAAGCTGTATAAACAGGCTTCTGAAATGGGTCTCCAAAAAGGCTGTAGAAGTCATGTGAAGCTGCTGTCTGTGTGACCTGTTTCTCAGATGTTATAAGCATACAGCTGTTCCCATGGGGAATTAAATGGGCAGAGTTCTAAGATTTTTCTGAAATTACATTGACACTAACAGGAGCTACTGAGCTTCCTGTCTATGGAAATGGGATCATTTCAGTAGTTATGGTTCTAGAGCTTATGTATTTAGATCTAATTGGCCTTAAAGAAAAATATTATCCATAGTATTAACTATTAGCTCTGCATTCATTAATACAGAGGTAATTTGCTGTTTTGAATTTGGTCTGAAAATCTGTTGCTGGGGGTTTTTTTGATTGGTTGGATTTTTTTGAGGGGTTGGGGGTTAAAGGAAAAGCAAGAAACAAAGCCAAAGTCAGAATTCATAAATAAGCTGTGGTAAATCCTGATAACCCATCGTTTCCAATCCTTTTGTATTTAAGGAAAACAGAAGTACTTGTGTTCTTGTAGATGCCAAGTTGGGGTTTTTTTTAGCTGGTTTCTTGCTAATGTTTCCTTTGCAGGATTAAATTCATGTGCTGTGTTCATGAGGTGGTACTGACAAATTGCATCCTGCTGTAGCATGAGATAAATATAGCATAATGTAATCTAATAATTTTAACATTTGTATTTCATTAGGCAATAATGCAGCTTTACCAAAGTTGGCAGAACAACTAGAATTTGAAAGTACCTTGAGAACTGATGAGGTATTTATGTTATTTTGAATTTTTTGACTATACTGTTTCTTAAATATTTTTGGGTTTTGTGCAGCAAAAATACATATGAACCTCAAAAATTTTGAAGAGTCATTTTTCAGATTATTCAGCTGTACTTTTCTAAACAGCTGGTGTTTAAATTGTGGGTTGTCCATGTTATTCTGTGGTAGAACCAGTTCCTTCCCTCAGCCAACCTCCTTCTGTGACCATGACATCCAACACCTGAGTTTAGAATTGGTCATACTGTCTGCATGTTGCTTGGGATAGCACTTGTAAAACAGCCAGGCATGCCTTAGCTCCTAGAATTAGCTTTGAAATAGTAAACATCACTGCTGTTTGTTCCCTTATATCACTTCCTTGCCAGTCTTCAGGCTCACCCATTCTCTGTGTGTTTGAGGAACACTTGCTGCTGTTCTGTACTGTGGTAACTGCAGCCCATTATCTGCTGTAACAGAAGCATTCTAGCTAATCTGGGGTGTTTGGCCTCATGGTCACCTATAGCTTGTGTAAGACCAGAGTTGAACCTGTCTGTCTGTGTGTTTGTGCTGTGGGCACAGTCAGGATTCCAGATGGGTTAATTCTTCATTCATTTGTGAGACAGGTTCCATCTATTCATATCTTGCCAAACTGATAATAAGCATTTTGAGGGAGAATATGGTTCAGAGACTCCCAAGTATCTATGAAAGGATGAATCTGTACAGGGCTACTGGCTGCAGCTCCAGGACAGACCAGCTGAGTGTTTCTGAACCATGATTTTGATGTCTGGGATGCACTTCCAGGTCAGCTTCAATCTTGGGGTTTATTGATTTGAGATCCACCTGCAAACAGCTCTACTATTTACCAGCATAAAATGGTCCTAGAGTCAGTATAGCCATGCTCACATGGCACTGTGTCTGAGTTTATAATGTGCAAATCTGACTTAAGTGCACTTAGCCCCGTATAGCATTATCTGTGCATCAGTAAGATATAGATGATCTGCAACTGTAATTTAAAAACAAAACAAACAAGAGTTGAAAAGAGTTCACTGTACCTTGTTATATGTTGCAGATACATATTTTTCTGTATATGTTAATATTACTTATATTTGGAACTCATTTTAGAGTAGCTGTTGCACCTTGACTTCCTGAAATATCTCTTGAGATACCTCTTTTTTTTTTTTTTTCTTAAACTAATCCCTGATACCAGTGTTAACTCCAAGGTCAAGGCTGGGCAATGTACTGTTCAACAGTAATATGACTTAGCTCTGCTAGTGCTCCTTATTAATATTTGTATTGCTGTCTTAATATGAAAGCTTTTGAAGGCTTTTATAGATAAGTCAGTGTTCATCATGACATGAGGGCAGGGAGTGAGACGTACTTGTTTAGGATGTCTGCAATATTTTTCTTTCTTTCTATTTTGTGTTTAGCCACAACAGCCTGAAAGTCCAAGAAGTGAAGAGGGATATGTGGATCTTCATACTAAAGACTTTCAAAAAGGTGACTTCTATATTGAGAGGAATTTACTGTTCGTACTGATTTGACTATTGCTTCTGATAGGAAGACTGTAGATGTGATACATACTGTGTAGAATCAAAACCTGTAGAAATCATTTTGCAATGTTTCTAGGAGCTCGTGTGGCTTTGCATTTGGTTTGTGGGAAAGAAGAGTCAGCCTTTTCATCAAATATGATATGTTGAAAGGAAGCTGGAAATCACTTAAGATTTTAAAACAGTAGACTGCTAACATTCTATTTAAAGTCAGTAAATACAGAAGAACATTTGCCCAGGAAAAATACAGAAAATTCTGCAAAGAAAGGCTTTCTTCCCTATAACCTCTAAGGCATCTTTGTTTTGGGTGTTGTGACAGGGTCCATGAGTATATGACAAGAGTAAGTACTGTATGACTTAAGTCACAGAGGTTTTACAGAAGGGTTTTTTTTTTTTTTTCTGTTCTTGCTTGCTCTTCAGAAGATTAAAATATTTCTGGCCATCCCCTGAAATTTGAAGAGCACTTATAAGTAGGTAATCACCTAGCTAGAAATCTCAATTAGTCAACTTAGATCTGTGGTCAGTAATTCCTTTTCCATGTATTAAATTAATTATAAATAGAACAACAACAAAAAAAATAATCCGTTTTCCCAATACCGGTTTATTTTAGATGTGTTGCAATTGTTTGGCTTTCCTATTAAAGCAGAAACAAGCCCCTACTTTGTTGCGATCTTGATGGTTTTTGTGCACCAGATGCATTACAAAAATGTTTACAACACTACCAGGTGAGATTAATCCTCAGTTAATGGAGTAACAAGAAAAACTGAATTCCAAGAGGTACCAGTGATACCGCTGCATATAGAGTCCAAAGAGGTTAAAAATGCATTTCCTCTTGTGAAAAGTTGCAGGTGAAAGCCTAAATGCTATGAAAGCACCCACTGTTAAGCTCAAGTCTGAATTTTTAGACATTCATGCCAAAACAACTATTTACCAAATAGAAAACAAAAATAGGAGTGAGATGAGATATGAGCATTGGTATGAAACTTTGGATTCCTTTTTATTCTTGGGATAGCTCACACACCTGGTGTAATGGTGGTGTATATTCATCTAAGTGATAAGAGACATGGTCTACTCACAAGCAAGAAAATATAAACCCTGAGAACAGGTTAGAAGAATGTAATCTTCAGGACAGCAGATCCAAAACTTGAACCAGTTTTTCTGTACTGTGAGGTTTCTTTGAAGTGTGTGAAAAACTGTGCTGCATCACTCAGTCACCCAGACAGACAATACTTAAAATTTAAAATGTACAGACTGAACTAGCTGTGATAATTTTGTTCCATGTAAAATGTTTAACAAAAATCCATTTGTTGTGTAAACCATGCTGGATATAACACACACTGAAGAATAATTCTTTGTAGCTCTTGGTAGATTCTCCCCACCACACAATAATATCTCTATATATATAGAGAGAGAGATGTGCATATATACATATAGTTCAACATACGTAAAAGGAAGTTGTTTAAAAGACAAATGTGTGTCCTGTCATGAGTATGAACAGCAGACACGGTAGTTTAGTAGTCCAAGATTGCTTGGAATGTAAACAAATCATTGCTGTTCGAGTGGGTAGGATCTAGCTCTTCATTTGACACTGCTTTAAAAATGGAAAGATACTGTGCAACTGAACAGTATAGCTGTGGAAAAATTGTTGCTTAAACTTTAAGAAAGGAGCTGAAAATTATTTAGAATTGTACACAGAATAGAGTGGTTTTATTGGATCATAGCTTTATGTTCTTACTGTAGCTGAAAGGCGACTGCTTGAAAGTTACAGAATTCTTTCAAAAGTGCAGAGCACTCATCAGTTCATATCATTTATAATTATTTCCTACAATTTTGTGGTATGGAAGGCTAAGGCTCTACTTGATCAAAGTCAGAGTACAGTAGAATCTAGCAATTGGAAAATTTCCTTATGTGCCCTGCATCAGCTGCAGATCTCACTAGTGCAATTATGCCAACTTCAGTTCTCTGGAAGCATGATGTTACAGCATAGTCTTCATTGCATTTTACTTCATCCCATTATCCAGCATCCAGGGTTGTGATTAATAGAATTCTGTTTTGTTCAGTGCTAGAACTGTATTTGAAATGTCAAAGTTACCATATATTTGAAAGATGACAGCCCCATGTCTGCATGTGTTTTAACCTTAAAATATTTCTCAATTATCCTGTGCCTTAGAAATCCATATTCCGTACTTTTATTTTTTTATTCAAATATTGTTAGAGAAGACTGGATGCCTCTTATTTCCAACACTGAAAGTAAGTTTTTTATAGCCTCAGGTACTCTGGAATACTTTCAGAGAGATGATATTATGATATTTCACTCTTGCTTAGCTTTGCTGATTATTTTTGTAATTTTTTTTTTAATAGACTTGTTGCAGAGGAATGTTGCTTTAGGAGGAGAAAATTGTCATGTAAGTTTTTGGTTTAAAACTTTACTCTTAAGTCTGTGCTGACTTTTTTTTTTTCTTCTTACTTGCATTTACTTCTATTTAAATTAAAGATTCTCTAAAGGATAATACTATTTGGTATATTCAGAGTATATTGTATATTGAGACTGTGAAGCTCTGTAGGTTGATGTCTAATTATTCTTTCAAATTTGCCAGTAAATAAATCTTCCTGTATCGTTGTTCTGCAGTCTATGACCATTTTGAGACTGTTGTTCGCTGTCAGAAAAGAGAAGGTTGATTGCCCTCCTTGAGAATAAAGAACAAAAATAGGGATTATTCTTGGGGCCTTTGAGGACAAGAAACCTGTTATTTTAATGCAGTTAAATGCAGCTGTGATTTCACAAGAACTTAAAAGCCTAAAAGGGATTACAGGGAAAGTTGCAAATGCAGAGTGTTTCTTGTGGAGCAGAAATGAAACGTGTAATGCAGATGACAAGTAAAAAGGTTTGAGGTTTCTTAAACTTGATTAGTACATTTATCTATTACTATATTGTAATGCTGGTTGGCCACATTTCTGGTGCTAGTGAGATACTTTTTCCTGTTTCTGCATGTAGGAGGGTGTCCTTTTAAATCCAAAAAATATTTTGTGTGAATTGCCATGATAAACTGCTTTTAAAGCATATAGTAGAATGCTAAATTAAAACTGAGACTTTTTTTTCATTTAGAATATCAATTAGAAATTCTGCAAATACTGCGAGTCAGAAGTTCTTTCATGGTGTTGTCCTATAGTAGTAACATTACTGGAGCTCGAGGAATAAATTGCTTTTGCAATACTGCTACTTTCCATTTTAATGCATGTTGTACTTGAAAGTAACAAGTAGAAAAAAAAACTTTCTTCCTTCTTCATTTATAAACTTTATGAAAGAAAGGTCTTCTGTGTTTTATATGTAGGTGGAAAACTTGGATACTGAAGAACCCAGATCTAGAGGAATACAGTGTAAATCTTCAGGAACAATGGATAAAGAAAAATGTAAATGATACAGAACTACATAAATTTGTGTAAATCTTTTCTGCTGCAAAACAAAATTCTGCTGCAATTAGGCCATAAAATGGTATTTTAGAGAAAAGAATGGAATGTGGGAATTCCAAACTCTGAAGCAGTTCTTCCCAAAACAACTTTATTCTTATGCTTATTACCATGTTTTTACCAAATAAATTTGATAAAGCTACTATGATAGTCTTCTATGCAGTATAAATCATAAATGATCAAACTTTAGTCTTTAATTACTAATTTTATCCTTTTAAAATAAAACACAGGAAGGAGTATAAAGCTGAGGGAAAACTGATCATCAGAGGAAAATCTAGCCATTCAGTAGACTTTTTGAAGCTTGATGCTTCCTTCTGTTAGCTTGGGAAGAACTAAGTTTTAGCATAATATTTTTATCTGTCTAGAAGCAGAAAGCGAGAAGGAAGTCAATAAAACATTTCTATGTTAAAGTTAACATAGAAATAAGATTTTCTTGATACAATAACTATGAAACTGCCTATGTAACACCAATTCAAGCTCTGCCCTCAACTGCTTATTTCTTTTCAGCATCAGAACACTTAAAAATAAAAATTACATTAGGATTGTTTTTGCAGGCAACCAGATGATTGCTCGGGATGAGAGAAAAGATGATGAACAAAGTCAGTGTTCCAAACCAAAACCTGATAACATCAAGGTATTTTCAATAATTTTTTTTTTCCATGTTCTGCAATTGTAATGTAAATAAGATGGAAGTCTACATTTTTCTTCCTATTGTAGTTTATTTTGGGAGGCATTTCCATTGTTAACCATAAACTACTTTTACATTGTCTTGAATATGAAATAACTGATGATAGAACGATGTTCACTTTAAGGCAGAGACAATTTACTGGTTTTTGGGGGGTTTTTTTAGAGTGTATTTGTTGTTCACAGCACCTGAATCCCTTTGAGGTGTAGTGGACCGATTTACACAAGAATTAGGAGCTTGTGATATTGTGGAGCGCTGCTGGATCCCAGCTGTCCAGTCTGTTCAGCACCTTCATTGTCATACTGATAGGAGATCTGCAAGATCAGACTTGACCCAAGTTCTAGGTTTGCACTAATCCTTTCCAAGTCAAAATAGGAATTACGGAAAAATATATCTTCCTTCTAAGAGTGTACACAGACTGTTTGGGACTATCTCACTCATTGATTTTGAAGCTTCTCAGCATCTAATTTTTAAGAGACGTTACATAATCTTGATGAATAAAATAGCTCTTTGTGTATTGGGGTGTGGGGTTTTTTTCTGTACTGGTAACTGACAATGACTGTTAATTTGCAGTAAGACTCTTCTTTTTTTTTGCTTTTATTTCAAAATAATCTAGGAAGTTATTTCAGATGATATAGCAGAAGTATCCAACGAAATTGATTTAAAGCACGCACCTCCAAAAAGTACTACAGAAGAAAAAGGTAATAAAATTGCCTATTCTGGGCCATTTTCTAAAGCCATACTGAATGTTAATTTATTTTCATTTGAATGATTCTGAGAGAAAGTAGGAACTTGATCTGAGCAAATACTTGCATATATTCTCTAGCTGCTATCTGTTCTATTACTGCTATCAAATAATGCATTAATACTAGTTCCTCTAATGCTGAGAGGAGGTTTGATGTTTCTGCTGTGCAATCTTCCATCTACTCCATTATTGCTTCAGTATGGACCTTGGGTAGGAAATCCAATTGCAGATAAACAGATAGATGGAGAAATAGCATGGTCAGGGTATGTGACAAGTAGAACTTCTTTTGACTTTGACCATAAATAAGAGGTGCACTTCCATGGGGAAATAAAACCCAAACAAACAAAAAAACCCCCATTATATATTCACCATCAAAATCAGTCCTGGTTGTTTCTGTAGAGAAACCAAACTAGGAAAGAGTTTGCAGGTTGCATTGTCATAGTTAACTTACTAATTGCACTAAAATAAATAATAAAAGATCCTGTGTCTACAGTGTTAATATTGGTTTTGATATAACTTCAGTCTGTCTTTGAACGGTCTATCTTCTCTAATATTAATTTGACCTATTAATAGTTTTGTCTCTCCAGTGAGCACGTTGACATGTCTGAAATTGTGCTGCAATGAGTTTGCATCCTCAGCTTCTTAGTTCATACAATATGGGAGAAAATTGAATAGTGGCTTCTATTTATCTTACCATTTTACAGGGGATTACACTCTTGAGCTTTTGTTTTTACCTTAAATTAGAAGATCTGTCTAGTTCATCTAATGTTAGGGAAGCATTCTGGCAACCCAGTGTGTTGTTCCTACAAGGCAAATAGTGTTAATTTCTGATGGGTGTTTTTAGGGAATTTTGGCCTACAGAATGAAGTAGTGCTTTTAGTGCAGAGGTGGTGGCTTGTACCTCTTTCTTTGTCTAAAACAAAGGTGTACAGTTCCTCTTCTTTTTTTTTTGTTTGTTTTGTATGTGTGAAGATGACCTTACCCTCGAACAGGAAATGTCTGAAAAGGAAAAGCATGGTTTAGAATCAAATGAGAACTCTCCAGAGGTAAGCTGTCTTACATTAAGTGAGATAATTCAGGTTCACACTAAGAATAAGTACTTGTGTTTTGTTGACAGCAATATTAAAACTTTTATTTCACCAAAACAGAAATAGCTGTGAAATTTTGTTTGGTGCTGCAAACTACTCATGTAGTTCTGTGTCAAAGTATAAACTCAGAGACTGTAAGACATCCGTGGCTGGTTACTGAAGCAAAAGTAACTCCCATCCTACATTTAATACTACCTGTAAATTGTATGGAAAGCAATTTTGTGGAGTTGTATTGTATAAAAATAAAGTTTTCTGAAAACCTTGTAATTGAGATGTGGACAGTTTAATCACTAGCAAATATGACTTGGGTTTACAAAAATATTATCACTCAATTTTAAAACTCTTTATGTGTTAGGCTTATACTTAACAATGAGCTACCGTGGTAGTTGGAAAGATATGTATGAACTCTGGAGACTAAAATTTCTGCTGGACTCTGGAAATGAACACAGATCTTAGAAAGATGTAGGGTTTCATCATTTACTTTATTTGCCTCTTGATTTGAATGTGGAAGAAAATTAAAAAAAAAAAAATACATTGTTTGCTCACACGAGGCATAAGTCACCAAAATCTGTTGTGGAGGAGATGTTGCTAGACTTTGGAATATGCTGAATGAGGCACTTCAAGCTTCGTTCCTTATAAACAGGAGAGAGTTTATTACTGGGGATTTTGTGATCTGAGACTGGGAATCTTTGTGATCTGATCATCTGACCATATTCACTACTTCAAGTTGTCTTTCAAAGTTTAAACTTAAAAGGACCTTTTACTAAAGGCCCTGTTTTTATAGAGAACAGCACTGCTCTGTACACTGGGGGGAAAAAAAAGGCACACAAGATGGGAAGTTTGGAGTTCTTGTAAGACTGAAAAGATGTGGTGGGATATAAAGGGTAAGTCAGCAGCATTTGTGAGACCAAATGATAGAGCTGTTGAGGGAAAAGAAAGAGGGAAAGGAGACACTGTTCTCAAGCATGTTTTATGCCTGCCGCCAGCCACAGAGAGTTTTGTATCACTGGGACTTGTTTCTTTTCAGCTGTATCAATGGATGTCATAGCAGGCAGTGTCTCTTCCTATGAAATCTGCCTCATCTGTATTTTTAAGCTGATGAGCACTACTTCCATCACTATCACATCAAGTTAGCAGCAATCCTTGTATTACATTGCTCAAAAGATCAATGTCAAATACAGTAACTAAAATAACTATTTTCCTGACAGGAAAATCAGCCTGTAATAGTGAAACGGAAAAGGGGAAGGCCTCGTAAATACCCTCTTGAAGCTGTACAGCCTGGTGGTAAGTAGTTCATTATTATACCTGTGTGGAGAAACAAGGAAAAAAGGTGACATTCAAGTTCTGAATTCATATTTCTTCCCTCAGGTGGGGAGTCAAAAGCTGATATGAGCACTGGGAATGTAAGTGCCTTTATTTTGTTTGGGTGCATTTAAACACAGTAATTCAAGAACCATTTATTTGTTTAGCAGTTAACATTATTTTGGAAATATCTTACAGAAAACTTGACAATTGAGTTCAGTCTAAGCAAACAGAAATTATTCATAGTATCTCCTAATGTAACTGAACTTTGTAAGCAAAATATACTATTAAATCAGAACACAGCAAATAGGATCCTAACAGAATCAAACTTAGTATAACACGCTTAATACAAATCTAAGTGTTACATTGGCTGGCAGTATGTTTGTATGCAGAGTGTGATTCTGATGGTGGGCACGTGTGTTTTTCAGTTTGTGCTGAGAGTAATTTTGGCCTGAAGATCAAGGGTGACTTTGTTTTGAAAACTTGAGATTATTTTTTTTCTGTACTGAACCTATAATAATATCTCATAGTAACTTAATGCATAAAATAATGTATAATGCAGTTGTATTATCTATATTACAATGTGTACAGCTCATTCAAAAGATAGAAACATGCTGGTTAGTAACTTAATTGCTCATGAAACATACATCTATTTTTCTTCTAAAGCTCAGCAATATCTTAATTTCTTAACCCTTGTGAAGTACATTCACACTAAGAACACTGGGAGTGTTTCTGCAATCTCATTGCATTACAGCACAAAGTAGTAATGGATCAGACATATTTGTGGAGTATGACAAGGTGTATTTATTCTGGTGGAAGGCTCCCCTCGTGGGAATTCCTGTATATATCAGAATCTATGTTATTGCTTAGAAAAGAGGTGGTTTTAAAAACAAAGCTGTTTTGAAACTCGTGTTTTCGGCCTGCTTGCCTAGTAAGGTGCCAGCTGGCATGGGTGTCAGAAGTCTTGGGCATTTACTCAGGCTACTGATAGGAGTTCTTATCCCTACTTGTTCCAGCAGTATTTCAGGCAGCCCTCTGAGTCCTGTCCCTTGCACAGGTCTCATGGAGTTTTGTTTCAGAATTTCTACTATTTATTAATTTAATGAAATGTAATTTGAACTGGTGTATTTTTTTGGTGTTTGGAAGGCTGTTTTTTTTTCTGCGGGGGGGAGGGGGGAGGCAGGAGACAGTATTTGTTTTTGTTGATTGTTATTTTGAGTTGGTTGTTTTTGTGTGGTGGTTATGGGGTTTTTTGTTGTTATTTGTTGGTTTTTGGTTTTGTTTTGTTTTCAAATAAAAATTCAAACTGATTTAAAAATCCCCCTCAGAAGTAGATCTCCTTCGGCATCCTCAGTACTGGAACAGAATCATCTTGTTCTGCTTCAGCTGTTTTAAAGGTCTCATACCTCTTAGTGTTGGCTGATCAGTGTGTCAGTCAGTTACAGGCTGGCTCCAGGAGGAGCAGTATCTGCCCTCCATCTGAGATAATGGTTCTTTAAGATGCGATACGATCTTAGCATCCCAGGGGAAGCTGTCATGCATTGACAACATGTTGCTACTTCAAAGGAAGCGTAAACATCCTAGTGTAGTTGATCAGTGATAAAAGCAAATGGATTTTTTTGGACAATTGTCATAGGAGATTATGTAATTATATGTAGTTCTTTCTGCATTCTGAGTAAATACAAAATCCTGGTAATTTATAGTTCTGCAAATGTGTATGTGTTATTACATAAAGTGGATGCACTAAATTTGTCAATGATACAAAAAAAAAAAGCTGTCAGAAATGTATTTGACCCAAACTACTTTTAAATGCATGCTTTATTGCAATGACTTCGGTATCAGTTAGGTTACTGAAATGGCTATGATTTGTTTATGGGCTGATTTGACTCATTTCAAATATTTATCATAAATGGAAAAATGCATGTTATTGTTAAACTTAGTATAAACTTTATGATTACTAGAATGTTTATGCTTTCTAAACTTGCAGATATGCTCTACTGTGAGTGGGAGCTGTTTATGTAATGCAATCCTGGATTTTTCTGAATTTCTTGAAATTAAAAACTCCTTTTTTTTTTTCTCAATTTCAGCTGCCATTTCCTATCTTTGCGAGTAGAAAAACTTCTCAAACAGGTAAGCGAAGGATGTCAGCTTCAACAAATAAAACAAAGGATGGAAGAAATAAAAGAGGGTTTTCAAGGAAATCACATTGGTCCTCCCCTGGCAGTCAGTATTATTAGTGTGTAAAAACATCTGAAACAGACATAAACAGAAAAGTGAAGTTTTGTTCCTAATTCCTACTGTGTTTCTAATTTTAAAAGAGCATCTTGATAAGTGTTGCTGCATCTTTGGTGCTGAATGATGCGTTTCAGAGTATACCAAGTAATTTGTGTGGCTAGGCACATAGAGCTTCAGAGGCAAGTAGGTACCCCATCAAACAGGTTCTTAGTGGCCATTTTCAATTTCTGCTTATTTTCTTTTATACAGCAACTATCAGTCATGCCTATTACATTAACTGTTTTAAAATACATGTAGGAAAAAATTGCAGATTTTGTTCAGTTAATTGGATATCTGTGTGTATGTGTCTAAAGAGCTTAGTGGTAGCTTGAGGGCATGTTTCCTTCCCCTTTCACAACTGCTATAAGAGCTTTAAAAAGTGATCGCTCTACTTTCAGTGCTTCAGATTAAAATCAATTAAAGTGAGATACTCTTATCTTTGCTATTCAAACATCTGTGATTTGTAGGAGGTTAAACTTCAATGAATTTTAAATGGTGTAGTTCATTACTCACATGTATGGAGTCTGAACTGCACTGGTTGTTTAAATGTGTCTTTTTTGCTATGGCTATTCATGAATTTAACATCAATTCAGGAAGCAGATGAACCAGAAAGGCAGGTTAAAAAACTGTTTGTAAACACATACAAACATTTATGCAACAAATCTGAGGGGGAAAAAAAAGTCCTCAGAACAAATCTTCTGAAGTTTCCAAAAGTTTAGGTTTCTATAGTGTTATTAATCTGGCTGCACTGCACATGTGGACTATTTCCTGTTATCTCTGCATTTGTTAAAAAGTTGGCCCTAATTCCACATGCTTCAGAATTGTCTCTGGAGGGTTAGCTGGTTGTGTGGTACTTGGTTTCTGCCAACTGCAAAAAGAAGACAAGAATGTGAAAAAGGTGTAAACCGCATTCTGCTTTGCTTTTTATTCAGAAGGACAGACACCTGACTATGTACTTAAAGCTTAATTTAGTGTGTTAAGTAACATTTCGTTTTCCAGGTAAAAGCTGTTGATGTTGCAGCCATACTAAGAAGAGTGTATCAAGCAGATGAAATATCATACGTTAGTGTTCATGTGAGAAAAGAGGTTGAAAACCTCTGACAGTGAAAAGAAAACAAAATGGAATCCCACTGTGCAGTTCACTGATTGTGGTAATTTTGGGGTGTTCTGCACAAGGGTTTGTGATGGGGACAGTCTTGTGTATAGAGTGGGAAGCAAAGTTTCTTTTCAGCCAATACAACTCATGCAGTTAAGAGACTTCAGTGTCAGGGTAGGATGCTGCCTTCAGAAACTAGAACTTGAAGATAAGATTATTTTGCATTTATCAGCACTTGCTGCTGTGAAATTAGTAAGATATTTAAATACTATAGCTTATTATTTTTATACTTCTCTTGAGGCAAAATGACTACATTTTTCACATCCTAAAGAGAGGATTGTGTCCCTTAAGAAAGGTATGTCTTGTATTTACATGGAGCATTCAATGGAAAAAAAAAAAAAAAAAAAAACCCAACATTTTTCTATAAATTTGCTATAACACACCAGAATTTTGAAGTAGCTATCTTTGGAACACAACAGAACTAATAAATGTTAGTTGTATGTTGGACTTACTTTGTGTAAAATACTTAATACGGTGGACAGTTGGACAGTCCTATGTTATATTGTATTTCTTTATTGAATAGTTAAACATCTTTATGTTTTATTTAATTTGCTTTTGTGTAAAAATTCTTCCCCATAACCTTAACAAAGGGACAGGAAAAAACTTGTATGTGGGTTTTAGAATATGTTTCTGCCCTTTGAGATCTATTTTTATCAATTGCATTGACATTCTTCTGTTTGTTCTGTCAGTCTTGTGGTGATGGGCTTAGAGTTTGTGTCTGGTTTTTGTCTGGCTTTCAGAAAAAAAAATAGGGAAGCAAGGTATAAAATCTTGCTTATGTTTAGGTTGCTTTGCTCCTATTACTGAAGATTTTTAACCTTGTATTGTTGCAAATAATTTCATTTGACAAGCCTCAAAAACTTTGTAAAATAATCTCTTCCTTATCATAGAATTAGTCAAAGTAGAAGTGGTAAGCATCTATCATGGAGGGAGGCCATGTTGAGATGTGGGTCATAGGGTTATAAATGTATTTTAACATACACAGGCAAGTCAGTAAGAAGTACTGAATTGAAAGCAAGCAGTATGTCAGCAGAGAACGTCAAATAATTTGCATACCAGCTATTAGACAGGTTTTAAATATTGTCTTCTTGAGCTACAGCCATCTTGGTGCTTCACCGCTGACATAGTTAAGCACTAGAACAGATTGCTTGGAGGAACCATGTTCTTGGAGACTTACAAAATTGGATTGAACAAGATCTTGAGCAGTATGATCAGATTAATTAATTTAGCCATACTTTGAGGAGAAGGTTGGACTAGATGACCTTCAGAGGCCCCTTCCAAGCTAAATTTTTCTGCTTCTTTAATTGGTGGTTGCCAGTAGTTAAAAGGGGTAAGTAACTTTACTTTTCCATTAAAACAAAATAGCATATGCAACACAGCAATAAATAATGACAGTCATACAAAGCCTTACTACTTTAAAAAAAATAAAAATCTTTGTCTCAGTTTCTGTATATAACAAAATACAACAAAGCCATGTTCTAAATGAGAGACTTTAAATGTTTTCTGACCTTTTGTGATGTTTATGCAAAGTTGACAGAGTTTGAAAGAATTCCTTTTTAAACTGATTGGGAAAAGAGTTGAAGTTCAGGATTAAGTTCTGTTCTTTCTCTTTAGGTACAGACATATCTAATAAGAAAGAAACAACAAATGTAAGTGCAACCATTTTAATTTGTGAGTGTACAAGCAGTATGTAATGAAAATATCTATCTTCTATTTAAATAGAAGTGTTCTTGCCTTACTTGCTTCCATTTTATTTTTTCAGGAAGATGAAGCTGAGAAAGCTGAAATGATTGTGCGTAAAAGGGGAAGAAAACCCAGGCGTTTTCTGGTTCAGTCAGAGGAAACTGGTAAAAACACAAAACTGTGCTACTCCTAACAGACTGAGAAGATATTACTGTGCCTTTCTGTTTTATGAACAGCAACAAGATAAGCTTTATTCAGTTTTCCTTTCTTGAGGAAAAATCATTGAGTTACAGCTAGTGCAAATATTATGTAAATACGTGTAAATTGCTGTAATCTCATGTCAGAATTGCTACATCCCAGATGCTTCTATAAAGCTTCATGAATTTTCTATGAATTCTGGCTATGAGCTGCATAAGTAAACTATGGTGAATGTGTTAGCAAGATTAAGTCAAACAAGTGTGAATTAGAAGTGTTGAAGCATAAAGGAGATGGAAAATTATTTGCTTAAAATGGGATTTGTGAATAGAATACCTTTTCTAAACTAAGTGTCCATATCCTTTTGGAGGGCTTTTGGAAAATTATAGCACATGTGTAAAATTTTACATGGACAGAAACACTGGAGCCAGAAAGAAAACGTCAGAAATTAACATCTTCTGAAGATGAACTGAAAGAGCCAGAGGAAGGTGAAGAAGATGATGGTGAGGAGGATGATGAAGCACATTCTGGGGCCACAACTAGATCTGCCACAAGGTTAGAGGCTCAAAGGTAACTGTGCTCATAGGTGCCAATAGCAGAGATTTTTTTCTGCGTTGTTCTCAGTTCTGGGCTTTGTTTGGATTTTTTTGTTGCTTGTGGTTTTTTGGGGGTTGGTTGGCTTGTTTATTTTTTAAATTGATGAGATCTTCCTAAATAATTCTGGTTCTAATTCTAGTACCACTCTTCCAGGGATGAAGAGACATAAGGGGAGGTAGGGAAGTGAGGGAAACTGGTAGAGTCCTAAAAGACATAGTTGAATATGTCAGAAGGTAATGATTGATCCTGTGTCAGTCTTAACCTAGTGATGTCTCGGAAGTTGGGTCTAAGGGCAGTTAGTTCTGATAGGAAAAAAGGGACTCTGACTTGACTGTACAATTTGCCATTTGATGCTTGGAACTGCAACAAGGTGAAAATGTCCATTTTTTGTGTCTGTTTCTTTTTCCAAATATTATTCAAATTAAATACATGAATCTGCAGCAGTGGAGGATTTCATTTCTAGTATGGTGATCTGCAAGCTCAGCAAGCAATCCTACTGCAAAAGACTAGTGTGGTAGCAGGAGTTCTGGTTTCAGGAAACTGTTCTTCATCTCCCTTAGCACAGGTCTGCCTTTTCTTTGGCAAATTGAGTTACAGTGAAGCTCATCCCCTTGACTTTGTTGTGGAAACAAAAGATATTCAGCTTTGGTCAGTTTTAATTTATGTTGCTGCCTATCCAGAACAGAATTGGAGTCCAGTTTTTGATTTAAGTTCATGGTGAGATTTCTGGAAATTCACTAGTTACTTCATTCCTCATGATATCATCATATATGTTTGTCTTTGGGGCTTATTTGAAGCACTGTTCATAGTTTGCTTTTGATATTGTAATGTATGCGGTCTTTATTTAAATAAAAACTGTGAAGCTTTCCCACTACCACTGCAAACAATAGCTTTGTTTTGGTACAGGCAAAGGGACTTCTGTTAGTCTCAGATAATTGTTAACTCTATTGTAATGAAAGTATAGACATTAGTGTTTTCATTCTGTTTGCTTGTGGAAATGTTGTCTTATTTATAGATGTGTGTGCTTGGTTTGTGTCTCACATTTCTAATACTACCTTTCTAGCCCTGATTAAAAAAAAAAAAAAATCTCTTAAGGTGCTGTAAACAGTCTGTATTTTATAAGTAACATTTGGGAATAATTCTGTGGAAGGGGCTGCTTCTTCATCTTCAGTATGGTTGGATTATCAGTTTTATGACTTGACTAAACCTGTTTTACGTACTATGAAGTTGATCAACCAGTAACCAGTTTTTCATATTTCTGAATTGGTCAATACTCATGCTAGTGTTAGTTCTTTATCCTGAATAAGCAATTCTCTTCTGCAGCCTGTTCAGTTTTACTTCTCTTGGTTTTGTTTTCTTCTGGTACTACAAGCTTTTTTTTTTTTTTTTTTTTTTAAGTATAGACACTTATGTACCGGAAAAATTGCAGATTTGATATCAGGATTTTTATTTAATTAAATACTAACTACTGTCAGTAGAGTAACATTTTGGTTCTACATGTGATACAAAAATACAGGGCTTGGCATTACCCATTGTGCCTCAAAAGCATGCAGATGTTTTTTTCTCACTGTTTCTTTTGGCAGCTTTGATTTACTTCTTGCAAACACTGTGCGGCCTTAATTTTCTGCACTCAGAATGCAAGAAAGTGACTTAGTATTTTGTTATATATACATTCATCATTCTTTTGTATTACAGAAAGCAGCCCAGCAAGCCAACCACACGTGCAACTTCTAAAGGCAGCAGTCCAAGTTCAATTTCTCCTAGAAAACGACAGAACCTATCAGCAAAAAAAAGATACCCAAGTGATACAAAAATTAATAAATCTCCTCCATTGACACAGTAAGTATTTGAAGTTGAATTCACTTATACTATTGGTTTTGGAAACCACTACATTGATCCTTTCTTTATATGTTAATATATGACTTCAAAATCTCAACAGCAGTCTAGCTTCACTCTGTTCTCTTGTGATACAGAAAAGCTTTTAAAGGATTTTCTTCTGTTTACGTTTTGTTTTGTTTGGGGGGGGTTGTTTGGGGTGTTTTTTTTTTTCCCTTTGTTTAACATTTGGAAGACTAGATTTTTTTTATTTTTTTTTTTTTTCTTCCCATCTCTGGAAACCTCATGGGAGAACTTGAAAATGTTGTTAATACAGTATTTTAACTTGAGCTGTGATTCTTTCCTGAATGGGGGAGAAGAGAAGCTCTAGTTCAGGTTAAAGCAACATATGATGATGTGATTCTGATGCTTCCAAGTTCTTTCTAAGATCAGCTGATAAAAAAGAAACAACTCTGAGAGTCCTTTTATCAAGTTCTGAAAATATTCCCCTTTCCCTCTTTCTCTGGTACTTTTTAAAGTTGAGATCAGAGTGTAAAATCCCAAGGAAGTCATAAATATGATGTACCTTTGCTATTCATCTTGCAGTCTACCTGTAGAATGGGTTATATGCCAAAAACAATTTGTTGTCATCCACTCTGAAATGTGGCAGTGGCTTCATAATGAACATCGGGAACTTGTGTGTCATGCACTGATCAGCTGTGACAATTCATCTCATGTTAATTATCTTGCATGGTTATGAATGATGGCCAAGAGTTTAAGCCCCACTAACAATTGGGTGCAGCTAAAATGTGGGCTTATATATGGGTGCTTAAATAGAGAAAAGGGTTTGCGATGTCTCCCCTTTACTCCCTTTTCTGTCTGTGAGACTTAAGCCATTATTGCTATTCTGTCTTTGTGACACAAGGTACAAGATAATGTAGTTCATTATATTCTGTTATAATACATGTCCTCTCAAAGGAAAAAGGACTAAGGAAGAAAGCTCTAGCACCAAATTCTACATTTGAAGCACTCTCCAACATACCAGATCAGTATGCAGTAATACCCTGCTAAGATGTGATGACAGTATGCAAGGTCTCCCTATGGTCTGTGCTGGTGTATAGTAATGATTTAGTAGTAAGCTTTTAAGTCATGGAGCCTAGTAATTCATCAGAGGTGGACAAGTAAGTTCCATCCTCTAAACAGGATTGTGCCTGACCATGATTTTTGTTTTATCGTTGTTACACTAATCATTAATAATGCTTTTCAGGTTAAAGGTGCATTCTACCAAGCGTAAAAGGGAAGACAGCCCAACAATGGTACGGAGGAAAGGCCAGCAGAAAACAGAGGAGACACCAGTAAAGAAAGCAAAACGATAATCTTCACCAGCTAGTACTGTCCATGGAAGAGTCAAAAGAAAAGAGGAAAAAAAAAAAAAAAAATCCACAAACAAAAACATCTGTGCTTCTATTTTTTTTTTAGAGCAAAGGGATTTGCACGTGCTTGTTTCAGAGCTCTAAGTTAATTGATGCAGTACTCTTAAGTTACATTTTAAACAGCTTTATAAACTATTGTTTATACAGAATATTATGTACATTTATTTCAGATGAAAAAGTTTACTTTGTATCCGAATGAAAAACAAAGTAGTTATATATTTTATCACTGACTTGGAAAGTTGGGGTTTCCCAATTGATGTGCTAATGCAGATGCTTCCAACCCATGAGGCACGCCTGGGCCTACTAACACACGTTGTATATAAACTTGTAAAAATAGGTTGTATTTTACTCTGTGTATGAATCTAATCAATGATGGACATTTTATTTATTATATGGAAAGCATTGGTCTGTAAACTTTAGTATATACCTTAGGTTTTTTTAATTATATATTTTACATTCTATGCAGATGTCAGTAGGAAACTTCCCCTCTGCTCCCCCGGAACCTGAAGTTCTCTAAAATACGCTTTGACAGTTGGTATTTTTCTCTCGCATGCATTAAAGTAGTTTAGTATAGTGAAAGGGACTTGGCTCCTTTCTGTTCACATTTGTGACAAAGTATAAATTTAAAAATGTAATCTTATTAGATTATATTTTCACTTAACGAAATTTCCTACAACCTCAAGAAATAAATAGTATTAGGTCAGATTTATTCACAGTCAACCAACGCTATCCTGAAGCGAAACAGTTTTATTTTGCAATTGAACACCTGTTCTTTCAGTATTTTTCTTTTTCAACAGAGGGACCGATTTAAATCAAATGTCACTTCTCCTAACTATAGAGCTTCAGCATTTTATGTTACATTTTATACACAGGTATTAAAAATAGAACCTGGTATTATTGCCAGAATCTTTTTTTAATGTATATTAACTCTGCTAAGAACAAATGTTCAAGTGAAGTTGTATATAAAGTTAAACTTTTCTTATGATCAAATGTGTCTCTTGTTATGATGTGATGAGTTGCCAAACAATCTGAGATTATTTTAAGTGTTTTGTTGATATGCTGGTTTATAATTAAAAAGGACTCTGGGGGGGTTGGAATTTTACTTTTTTTTTCTTTTGTGAGGTTGGGTTTTTTGTTGGTTTTTTTTTTTTTTTTGAACTTGTTGTAAGGCAGATGTTTCCGTCAGATATTCT
>JANHGN010002537.1:0-20593 GCA_024605025.1 Megaceryle maxima
GAGGAGGGAGCTGCGACGGGCGGGGGGGGCTGCGACGAGCAGCGGCGGGTGGCACCGGGCAGCGGCGGGAAGCGCTCCCCCGGCGGACCCCGGTACTGGCGGAGAAAAGCGAGGGAATCTACAAAATGCCCTTTGTGTGAGCTCGGACATGGTGATTTCAAAAGATGGGGCTTTGGGGGTTCCCCTCCCCCCCTCCCCGGCATTGGATTCTTGGGTCTCTCACCGGCACCTCCCCGGGTGGGGGGGAGACCCCGATCTCCCGGTGATGCGGCGGGGGGGGAATGCGCTCCACAAGTCACTGTCCGTGGAGCTGCTCAGAGCTCACAGTCATAGGGACATGAGAAAATAAATCATTTATATTCTGATAAAAAAAAAAAAAAAAGAAAAAAAACATGAAGCGTCGGGTTCTTTTAAATACCACGTAAAAGCTTTGGTGAGGAGAGGTTTGCTCGGTTTCAGGGAGCCACAGAAACATCTGAAGCACAAAATAGATGCTAATTTTCACATACAGTAGTAAACGTTGATTTCCACATATGTTAGTAATTCCACATGGCTTGGGAAACGAAGGATGATGAGCCGCGGTCCCTGACTGTACCCGTCCATTTGCAGCGCGGTACGAGCCAGGCTGTCATTCCAACATCAGGGATGGATTTTACAGCCGCTGCCCTCTGCGTGCGCTGGGTTCAGCCGTGACATTATCCTGTGTCCTCCTGGCACATGAAGTCACTAGCAGCAGATAAACGAGAGAGATTCACGGTGGGCTCTGCAGAGAAGGCGATGTGACTGTCAGACTCCAGAGGTGCTTTTACTCTCCCGGCTGCTGGTGGAACAATGTCTTATCTTGAGTTTAAGGGCTCAACCTGACCCCGAGCCATTTTTAACCTGAGGTTGGAAGAGCCCTCCCTGGGTGTCCCTCTACGCTTTGAAAAATTCTCGCCTCGCTCCGCGGTATCTGCTTTCCTGAGGTTTTTCATTTTTGAACCTCTGCCACCTGAAGCAGACCCACTTTCCCGGTGTTTGATGCTCTGCTTCTTAAAGATGCTTTAATTCTCAGGACTCAGAAATAACTCCTCGCAAAGAGACCCAACAAGAAGACATCTAATCTAACGTATCCTATTTCCATAGTTTGTGCTGCAAGCAGCAATTTGTGGTTCAGCAGTAACGGCTGAGTAGAGACGAGCATTATCGCAGGAATTCCTTCTATCTCCCGCCTGAGTGTGTGACAAATAAGTCTTGGCCGTGGCATTGTCTTTTCCGGATCCGGACTAATAGGCTTCAGTCTTTTTTGTCTTTCCCTGGAAAGTCGATTTTACCTTTTTGCCTGTGCACATCCAATCCCTGTCGCAGCATTTGCTGCGTGGCGTAACATCCCCTGTGCTTGAGGAGCACAACGCCGGGGGGGGGGTGGCACAGAGAGGCTGTAAATTCCAGTACCCCCTAGGACTGGGCTGGTGGGAGCGGGCAGAGGAGGTGCTTAGCAGGGCTCAGGGCGAGCTGGCTTCCTAAAGGGACGGGGAATCTGCACGGGAGGGTCTGGGACGGTGTCCTGTGGGATGCTGAATCAGCAAAGGGGCTGCGATAACCAGAAGGTCGTTGCGGGGACCCAGCGGGTTGGTGCGGGGCTACGGGGCTCAGCCATCCTTGGGGGACCCCGGGACGTTCTCCCGCCGGTGAGGGGGTGCTCCCACTGTCCTCCCCCTGCCCTCCTCCTGGAGAGGCACCACGGGCAGGAGGAGCCGAGGGGAACTCAGGGAGTCCAAGCGCTGAACCTGCTCGGGGCAGCGCGGAGTCCCGTCCGGGAGCTGCTCCCCCAGTGAAGGGTTAGCGATCGGGGACGGCTCCGTACCCGCACCCATCCCTCTCCGAGGAGCAGCCTGGAGGAATTAACAGCCCTCCGGGTCAGGGGACACCGCTTGCAGCCGCTCTCTCCGCCCCGCCGGGCACCGGCTCCAGCCCGGAACCGTGTCCCACGAAGGGGGGGGGACACGGACGGGCGACACAGGCACAGGGACGGGAACAGCACCGCCAACGAGGAGGAACCCCGGGTCTGCCGGGGAAATGCAGGGCAGAGCGGGCTGGCGGTACTGCCTCGGTGTGTGGCACTGGTGAGCTCAGAAGAGATACTGAAATATCGGCGAGGAGTGGGAGAGGAGGCAGAGGGATGTCGTGAGGGCGAGAGGGGGGACCCGGGGAGACGGGGCCTGGCGGGGAGACCGGGTGTCTCCAAGGGAAGGTGACGGACATTTTGATCACCCCCTAAACCTCTACCCAGGGAAGAAATTCAGGGGCTCGGCTGAGCTTTCATCTAGTAAATGAAGACACGGCAGGATCCAGCGGCTGAAGTCCGCGCCAGCAGTAGCTGGAGCTGGAATGCGGTGCCATTTTCACCGCGTCAGAAAAAAAAAAAAAAAAATCCAGGTGGGAGGGTAAAAATCGGGGCTGTTTGGCACCGCTCTCGGATCCGCTGCAGTTCAGCCCCAGGCTGCTACGGCAGGATTCAAAAATGCAGGGGTTGTAACCCACAGCCCGTGGGACAGGGATGGGCAGCGTGAGATTTATACCGCCCCCCCCCCCGGCTTAAAATGAATAAACAATGCCCTTTTCAAAGCATGACTTAATCAAAAGTACACGTTAAACGAGGAATTGTTCATTTAATTGAAGTAATTCCTTTGCCAGGCTTTGTATTGATGTGTACAAATTAAACTTTTTTTATTCACAGTACAAGACTAGTGATTAAATATTACTATTTTTCACAAGATAAAAATCTTTATTTTGTAACCAATTTGCACACAATGTTTTCTAAAAATGTCTACATTTAAACCCTGCTCGTTCTTTTTTACCTATATTTTGTATTTCTAATGCATTAAATTTGTATATGTGGTTTAAACAGACAAAGCCCTATTAAAAAGCGGGGGGGTGTGTGGAAATGGAAGTAAAAATAATTTTTGAAGTCATATGCAGAGCACTTGAAGGAAAAAAGAACAAAGGCGCATCAGGTTAAAAGCAGTAGGAGGGGTATTTAATTTTACTCATCTTATAGAAAGCCTGCATTACCAAGAATGCACAAAAACCCCAAACCCCCCAACAAGACAAAATGCTACCTACACACACTTGCTAGCTTTCATTATTAATACTGCATGAAGAGTTTCCGAGTAAGGTGAAATATAGCAATATGAGAGAATTATACATGGAATAGAAAATCTCAACCACTTTCTAATTTTTATGATTAGAAATGTAACATTTAAAACCATTTGTTTGAAAGAGAGCATTGAACAGGGATCAGGAGAATACAAGGCAGGAGTTTTGATAGGCTTTCTGATGAATAATGTTTACACTTAAAAAAAAAAAACAAACCCAAAACAAAAAACCCAACAAAACAAAAAAACAACCACCCTTCATTTCCTATCTAAAAGCCTCAACCCACAGTCACAGTTCCAGAATGAAATCTTTTGAAAGACAATTACCTTGTGATTGGGGTGAAAAATGTTAATCTCAATGACAGTATGTACCCACTAGAACAAGTGGTTTCTTTACTGATCACTATTCACTTGTCTTATTAAAGGTAAAATGTGAAACTTGGTTTATTGTTTTACTGTTGTGGGGTTTGTTTGTTTGTTTTCCCATGTCACACAGGACTTTGAAATGATACCATATAATTTATCTTTCACCTGGTTTCATTCCAGTAGCCTGCTTTGGGATTATTTGGGCTTTCAGCACACTGAAGAGATGTTGCTGTTTTTTGAAAAAGAATTTAGTAATAATCTTTTACTATAATATCAATTTAAAGTTGAAACTAGTGCTTGATTATTTGACCAGTTTCTCATTAAGTGACACAAACAATTAAGTTATAACAAAACTGTAATTTGAGCTAATTGTGTTTCCAGGTCTCTGAACAAAATGAATTTCATTACAAGGCTTTCTGCTTTATATCTGAGGAAAAGCAAGATGCAACAGAGGCACCATAGTAGTAGACGACCACCTGTTCCACTTGGTTCACGGATTTTAACGGATCCTTCTAAGGTTTTTGAGCATAACATGTGGTGAGATGTTTCTTCAAGGTTGATTTTCATGTATTTTTGTAGAGTATTTACTATGATGAATGATGGGGTGAGTGTGTATATATAACAGTGGACTGCCAGAATAGACACTGAAAGGTAGTGCTAGAGAGAACTTGAGATTGTCCCAAGTAATCTGTCAGTTACGAGTTCCCAGTGACTTGTGTAAAAAGCTGCTCAGCAAGTACTTAATCATGGAATGAAAGGCAAAATATTGTTATATCTCAGTAATGAATTAGAAGGCAGAAAGTGTACAGGATAAGTAGTCCATTCTACAATGGCAGAATGCTCTAGGTTAGGTACAATGGCATTGCGTACTGGCTTAGCACTGTATTCTGAAATTGACACCATTCAAAAGGAACATGTAAATTGTATTCTTCTAAAGGTATACTGAAGAATGTTACAAATAGTTCAGCAGAGATTTTCATGCAGGGCATAATTCTCAAAGCAAGTTGAATCTTAACGTAAATAAACAATAGCAGAGAAAACATTAGCATTTACATGTTAACAGGAATAAGAATTGCCCTGATTTGCCACAGTACATCTCCATCTCTAAAAGGTATTTTTATGATTAATGGGGGCTCAGAAAAGTGTGAGAATGCTAGTCAACACAGTGAGAAAACAAGACTGAAAAGGCTAGGATTCTTGACCATGGAATGGAGATGAATACAAAACAGTAAGTGACACAAAGTGTTGTTAGAAGGATACAAGACTATCTAAATCTAACTAGAAAGTAGAGGAATAGCTATCTAAGATATTTGGAAGACTAGGAATTTTTATTCTTATGGTTCAAGACTTAAGAACAAGGAATCCATATAGCTCACCAAGGAAAACAGGTGAAACTGAGTTCAAGCAGAGGCTGCGTGGAAGTTACAAGTCTTGTTAAAATCAAGAACATGGCTATAAAATGGGGGAAGATCCTTGGATCTGAAGCTGTCTGAGTCAGCATGGTTCTCACTAAGGAGATAAAGCATATCAGAATGAGTTGTGGTTGAGCTAAATAGATCATGCAAGGTGAGCATAAGAGATGCATCTTCCCTAGCACGGATGTATGAGGATTTATGTCCTTTTTTTTTTTTTTTTTACACTCAACTTTGGTACTTCATAAAGTGGCAACCTTCTTTTTGCCTGTGTGTGAATTGGCAGAGAGCCAAGAGCTGCTAGAAGTAATGAATGATGCTGAATATTGGAGAAAAAAAAAAGTCTAATTCTATTCAGGTTAGTAATTGATATATTTTTCACATGTTAGTTTTTAGAAATAATTAAAAAATTATGTTAGCAAACAAGTTAAGGGAAAAGGGCTAAGTTGAATAAGCTCAAATGAAAGTAACTTTGCTTGATCTAATGTCAGGCTTAGTCATGTTAACAGTTCCTGGTGTAGTTAAAACTGATAGCTTGCTTTCTTGCTGTCAGTGTTCAGCTTAAAACACCCGTCTTTAAACACTTTGTACATAGAATTCTTCTGTATCCTGTGCTCTTGCCAGCTTGTACTGGTGAATGAGCTGCCTTCTTTGAAGCATTCAAACTATGTAAATAGTTTGCATAAGAACTATGCTATGTCCCCTCTTTTGCAGATTTTGATCCAAAAGTGCTGCTGCAGTCCTGTTGTTTAGGGTCTTCCGTATAGAAATTTCTAGGAAAGAGCCAAGTGATCTTTCTTCAGCTTTATGAGTTTCCAAGGAGGGACAAAAGGGAAAAAAGTTGTTGATGAAGATGGAGGACTTCAGGCATCTATAGTATTCTGTTTAGAACCCTTAAGGGCTCTGACAGACATACGATGATAGATTAAAACTGATTGGCTAAAGCTTATGCAACAGCAAGTCATACAGTCAGCCCTTCTGATGGGTATTCCTGCCATTTGAATAGTCCTTGGTTTCAGCTTACTAGAACAAGCAAGGTAAAAAACAGTGAGGGAAGCCAGTCTTTCCAAGGTGATGGCTGCCTAGTAATGCTTTGGTTGGTCAGTTTTATTCTACTACAGCACATCTGTCAGAGCCTTGACATTGCACAGGAACATTTGGTATAGGAACAAATACAGGAAGGGGAGAGGCAACCTGCTTGGGACAATAATGAGAAATATTTTAGTAGAGATGTGGAAGTCAAGTCTGAGGCAAGCAGACAAATACATACCAATTAGTCTCCCACAATTAACAAAAGAGGAACAGTGAAGGTCTAAGAATTAAATTACCTATATATCAGCAAGCATGGAACAGGAAGATGTTCATTAGCTTTTAGAGACAATCCTGTTTTTAAGGTGGCACCTTGTTTCCCTTTTCCTGTAGTAACCAATGGATTTTAGTCATAGGCTTTCAGTAAATTGATTTCAGTAGGATTAGGATCTAATAGATTACTTGAATTGAATTTAATTTAATTTCTAAAACTATTGACTGAAGGATTTGGAGGGACAGACAATTTGCTTTAAAAGCTGCCAGCAGCACGTTTTTGGGCACTCCCTGTTGTGGCCTGATCTAAACAAAATCTGCAGTTGAGTCATCAGGGTCAGATTTTGGCTTGGTGCTGTGACCATTTAATGGATTTATATAACATTCAGTTAACCACTTCATATAAGTAAAGATACCATTGCAGCACTGCTTGTGTTTTGTTAGGAATGTCTCTCTCTCTCTCTTTATTTTTTTTTTTTTCCTGAATGTTTCCTGTCTCCATTCCCCAGATAAGTAAAATCCCATTCATCAATTCTACCTGTTCTATATGAATAGGTGGATTATGCTTCTTGTTTCAGGAAAAACTGATTCCTTTGCTAAATGACCTTTTTTTCTCATCATAAACATTAGTAATGTGAGAAGTTTCTTGCATCAGGGTGTTTGTTGATAGGTCCATTACCATATCAAGCTAAACACGGTTCTAATGGGATAATCAAAATACATTCCTATAAATGCACTCAATTTACAAGATCTAATAAGTTAATCCTATTTTTAAGAAAAAAAAAAAAAAACAAAAAAAGGGCATACTACTTCAGCCTCTTTGCAATTGGAAGACTCTTCTTAATCACTTCATTTTTACCTAATCAGTCATTAATTTTTATCTATCCTACACTGAGATTTAGCTTCTAACTGTGAGTGTCCTTCTGGTCATTTGCTTGCATTCAAAAAGAAAATGTATTTGAGGTATTGTAGCTAATTTGTGACTGTTTTCCCTGGGGAATAAAGATTATGGAAAAATCTTATTTAAAGGCTGTTTCTTCAACTGCCTTTTGCAGGGACCACATGCAGTGGTCACGAGAAGAAGAGAAGAATGCCAAGGAAAAAGCAGCAGAGAACTCGCTTGTGAAAGTTGAATGGGAGGACCAAGGTAACAAACTGATAATGGCTTTAATATTCCTATTTTAATGCTATTTATGAAAGCATTTAAAGATGCATTAAAATCCAGGAATGTTCTTTTTATTTCTACATTATCTTGTCTCTATTTGTTGATTGTGGGTCTGTTTTTTGTTTTTTTTTTTTTTTTTTTCCTTTGTTGCCTCAAAAGATTGCCTCAACATGTTTTTTCTAGCAATTCAGTTAATATTTAGAGCAATTTTGCATTTGGGGGCAGGTGATAGGCTCAACATAAAACAAGTACATCAGTATGATACAGTGGCAAGTCCTGTCTCCTTTTGCAGTTCTTCAGAATATAACTACTACTATATTGGACTGTTACTTCATCAAAGACAATGGATTTGCAGCCAGCTAGGGTACTGTGGATGAAAGTTCCCATGTGCAATGTTGAAATGCATTTTAATGATTTGTGGACTGTGTGGAGAGCTAGTGTTTGTACATTGCATTATATTTCAGTTAAGTGCTATGAAGGTTGCACTGGTCCCATCTGGTCTCAGCTTGCAACCTTAGCCAGGCTGAGCTGAGAATGCTTTAGGAAGCAGTGTGTTCACTTTGTGTGGAAGGCGTTCCAGGATATCACGTAGTCTGCTCTGTAAATGATTAAGGAATTTCTTGAATGTCTTCAGGGGGAAACAATGCATTAAGAATGATAGCTCTAGGTTCAAACTGGCAAACTAAACCCTAAACTTCAGGACAGTGATGTATGCTAAATCTGAAGTATCAACTCAATAGTGACATATAAGACTGGGTTCTTAATTTGTTTCTTTGTTAGAAAGATAATCTGAAAACAATTACTTGGATGTCCTGGGCCTTAGTTTACATAGCATGTCTTGAACCTGTCAAAAGAGTGTCATTATGATCCTGTGCTCAGTTTCATTGTTGTAACTAGGTTACATGTTGGAGTTCATTTGAATTAACAGTGAATGTGTCTTGGATTGTGTGCCCTTTGTCCCTTTGAATGCTCTGGGATTGTCATCCTGCCCTTTGCTGTTACCTTTCACATTCTTTATCTAAATACAGAAGTAAAATTTTTTTTTTTTTTTCAAAAATGACATCTAATATTTTCATGTGCTTTGTATAACAAGTTGAAAAAGAGCTCATAATTGTAAAGTAAGCTGTGTAACTACGTGGCTCATGGAACCTTTTATTCTTCATCTGCAATCCATTAGAACTTAATTTGTGCTGGTGAGAAATGGAATAATCAGGCATTTGTCTATTGCCAAGAAGTACAAGAAACCAGCGGCACTTCCTATGAATGCCCCTCTGTTTAGGACTGAATAGGTGAGCATTGCTGATAGTGTTCCTTCAGAAAGCTCCAGCTTCGTTCTGCAAGTGGAAGTACATTTTGGCCTATTTGTGTAAACAGTAAACTAGACTGAAGCTAATGAGCAGGTTATTTTGGGGCCTTGGAAACTACAGTAAGGGAAAAAGGACAGATTTCAACAATACTATTATATCGCTAAAACAGAACAGTTCTGGTGAGCTTTCTTAAAACAAGAGAAGTTGAACTGAATGAACTCATGATACTACTGCCTTTAAGAATTTTATTATTAGCATGTCCAGTTTCTTTTTTGTATACCTCCTATTGTATGAAAGTTTCTGTTAAGAAGGAAAATCTGTTGACTAAGGGATTTCTTTTTTTTTTTTTTTTTTTTTTTTGTCTCAAAATGTTATATGTTTATTAGTTTTGTCATTTTTACATGCTTTGGAAAATTCAGTAGTCAGGTTACTTAACTATACAAAATGAAACAAAAATTTGATAATAATAATGGTTATTGCACAGTGGTGCAAGAGTGACCAGTGAAAGAATGGAAAGTAAAGTGCTCTTTCACTTGAACCTATGTAACCATGCTAATAGAATTTGAAGGGCTGACTTTAGCCATTGCTTTTCTCAATTCTGAAATCTTGAAAACCTGATGGGAATTTAAGTGTAAGGTTTCTGAGCAGATTTGTAGAGAAGTAGTGACTATAACGGGCGTGGTAATCATTTAAGAACCTTTTGAGTAGAAGGCTTGTTTTTTATACTGAAGCTGAGCAATCTATGAATGTGGAACTTACACTACTGAAATCTTGTCTATATGACCTTAGCTCTGCACTTGCATTATAAAACAAGTCTGTACAATTACTCTGCATGGTTGGGTCTTGTCCTTTAATAATATAGTTGGATGTATTAAATGTTAAAATTAAAAAATTACACAGATTTCCAGGAGAAGGCATTCTGCCACCTCCTTGCCACTTCCCACTGCCTATCTGTGCCTCTAATGGTAATTCTCAGCCTTGTTTACTTCTGGAAAGCTGTAGCGATCTAGGAAATAGTATGCTAAGGTTTAAATGAGAATTAGTAGGAGAAATGCACCATTTATTTACTCTGTGCATTTACATTAAAAGAATTAATGAGTAAGGGGGTAGGGACAAAATAAAAAAGGCAACATTTTATGATGTATACTTAGCAAGAGACATCAAGGGTAACAAGAAACATTTCTGTAAATGCTTTGAGAATTGGGAAGGGGGTGGCAGGAGAAAAAAGACTTGGTTTGGTACTTAGGAGGGATGGGGAATAAAACTCTTCAATAAAACACTGAAAACCCTGTAATTCTTATCTTTTTATCAGCCTTCCTTTGAAAGGGTTAGCTTCAGTCCAGTGGCTAGCACAATTAGTGCTGGGGAGAAGGAAAGATCTTGTTCTCATAGTGAGAAAGAACAGGTTACAAAGTACATCCATAGAGTACATAAATGACTGGGAAAGCAGAAAAGAGAATTTTATTTTTTTATTTTTTTATTTTTTTTTAAAAAGGGAGATTGGAAAAGAGAAGAGTCAAAGAATTAGTTTCAATTCCTGGAAAAATACTGGAAGAGATAATTCAGAGTTTGTGAACACTGGGTTTGGAAGAACAAAGGAGATGAATACTGGCCAACAAATATTTTTTTTCAAGAATAAATCATGTAAAATCAAACTAATTTCCTTCTTGGAGAAGGTTACAAGCCCTGGGGATAAGGAAAAAACAGCAGACGTCCTGAAATTTATCCTTAGCCAGGCTTCTGACTTGTTTTACTTGACATTTTTGTAAGCAGGTTAGGCAAGCGAGAGCTAATGAAACTGCTTTTGGGTGAATGAATGCTTAGAGAGATCCTTTCAGAATGGAAGGTTGTGCTGGGCAGAGAAGCATTTTGTTCTGTGTCCAGTTCTGTTTGGTATTTTCATAAGTGACCTCAGGAAATAGGAGGCTTGAAGATGATATTAAGTGAAGCGATGCTTCAAGTATGGTGAAATACAGGATTAGGATTCAAAAACATCTGGACAAACAGCGGGGGGGGGTGTCTGAAAGATATAAATTTGCTAAAAATAAATGCAGAATACTTTGCTTAGGAATAATTCATTGAAAAAAAAAATACTAGGTTCTGGAACAATTGGCTAGGTAGTCATTTTGCAGGAGATCTGAGGATCGTGGTGAATCACTAGCTGAATCAGCAGTGTCATGCTGTTGCAAAATGGCAATCTGGGAGTTATAAACAGGATTACAGCCTGTAAGCTTCATAAAATATTCTTTTTGCTCTGTGTTGATAATGCCTTTACCAGAATACAGCACCAAAAGGTAGTAAATCAACTGGAGAGAATCTAGAGAAGAAAAATGAAAAATGATCATAAGGCTAAAAATCATTATTTCTGTAGAAAAAAATAAGAGATTTAGGTTTAGACAATCTAGAAAATAGAAAATAAATTGTTTATGGGAGACATAGTAAAAGATTTCAAGTAAGTAGGTTTTGCAAAGAGAAATAATCTTTGGTTTATCTGCTTGGTTAATGGGACAAGAATTACTGGATTTATATTGCAATGAGGAAATTTCGGTTAGGTAGTGAAAAAGGTTTCTAACTGCACAGGTGGCAACGGACTGCAATATATTACTGAAGAAAGTTGTCAAACCTGTATGAAAGGTGGTATTTTAAGAATAAGTTCGACACATTTCTGTAGAGAAAGAGTATGAATTCCCTGACCTGTTGAAATCCCTTCCAGTCCAATTTTTTGACATTCTAGTCATAATGTTTTATGAATTAAAAGGTAACACAAAGGTTTATTATAAGACTCTCTGATGTCTTTTGAAAGTAAGAAAGCTAAATGTTGCTTCTGACCATTGTTAAAAGGTTGAGTGAATTACTGTCTATTGGCTATGCAGCAGTATTTATCACTTCAGTTCCCAGAACTGGATTTCTAATTGATGGGTTTAGTTATTTTGAGATACAACTAGCTACCAATGAACTTGCAGTTGTTCACAGAGTTTCATAAATCATTAAATTAATTTCAATTTATTTTTTCTTAGAGGAAAAATATGGACAGCACTTAATTGAAAAGATGCATTGCTTTTGTAATTTGAGCTGTGAAAGCTTGTGTAAGAAATTTAGGTTTGCATATTCTATTCTAATATTCTATTGCTGTTCTATTATGTCACTGTATCTAAAAAAAACGTGATGCAGAAAGCCTATCTGCCCCATCTTAAATGACATAACATTAAGTTAAAGTCTCATGGGAAGTATTGTGAGTACAGATTAAGGTAAAACCGAAAATCCATGTTTTTATTTAAATACATACAGTGGGAAACTACAGATTTCTAAGCTGTAAATTTGGGGTCTGTATTCCATATTGCTTTACGGTATTTGTAGCTAAGCTTCTATTCACCGATTTTTTTGTTTGTTTGTTTGTTTGTTTGTTTTGATTTCAGTTAAATATGAGACAAAAGCCAGTAAATATTGGAATGAATTTTACAAGACTCATAAAAATAACTTTTTCAAGGATCGCAATTGGCTGTTTCTGGAGTTTCCAGAAATTCTTCCAGAAAAAAGGAGAGAAGAGTTGAAAACAGAAGAAAGATCTTCAGAAGACACAAAAATAAATAGTACCAACCATATTTCACAAAAAAATGAAATATTTGAGGAAGGAGAAAAACATTGGATGAAAAATTACAGAGGTGGTTCTACTTCTGTACAAGGATGCACATACAATGAAAACCAAGCAAACTCTCTTACTGACAGCCCTCAGGATAAAAACTGTGGAGAAGAACTTGTCAGGCTAGAATCCTTCCCTGGTAGTGATGCCACTTACAGAATATTAGAGGTAATGTATTCAAATATTCTACCCATCATATACTACACCAGTTAATTGTTCAAAAGCCTGATAAAGATGCCTAGTAAGTATCAAGAAAGTAAACATTTAGAATTTCATGTACTACAATAATTTATGGCAAAAACTTTGAGATACCAATGATCTGGGCTTTCTTTTCCCTTTAAAGTTTCTCCCAAATCAGAATTTATGGCTAGATTGTCAGATTCCATTTTCTTTGGAAGGCAGGTTTCTGATTTCCTAAGGGAAGGTCTGTCTTAAATTGCAGGCACTTGATACATTATTGCCAAATGGTGAACTTGGGCAAGAATGTTACTTTCTCCTATACAGTTTGCAAGACAGATTCACTCTTAACTTTAGAAAGTTATTGAGAAGAAACATGATCACAGAAGTGATTTGAGAATTGCAGTGTGAGTTGTTTATACATTTTTTTGTCCAATAGACCTTCAAGTCTAATGGCTACTACCTACCAACTATTCTGAGACAAAAATTATTAAAAATTATGTTTTATTTGCTCATTTATTTTAACTTTTTTTTTTTCCCTCTTCTGATTTTTAGGTTGGTTGTGGTGCTGGAAACAGTGTATTTCCTATTTTGAAAGTTCTATGGTACGTAGTGCTGGGTTCTAGTGCTGGATTCTCAACCATGAAAGTTTTGTTTTCATCTTTTTTGTTTTCTTCAAATGTTGTTGCTAGCCCAGTGCTAAGGGAATGGAGTAGACTGTTTTACAGCCTTAAATTCTGCTTGCTTGCAGACCTCAGAAAATGTTGGTAGCATTAGTACAAGATACTCCTCATACTGGTCAACCCTAGTCTTAGGAGGACCATATTTGATGATGAGTTTTGTTTTCATGTGCATTCAGACTGATTCCTTGTAGTTAATCTCAGGCAGGTGAATACAGTCTTGTATTTTATGTCATCATGAAGCTAACAGGTTTCTCTTCAAAAAACCAACATCAGAGTCAGTATATAATGGCATGTGATCTACTGGTAAGAAGTTGTATTACTTCTGAATTTGTTATATTGCTTCAGGTTTTAATGTCAAGGAAGGCACAAGTCCTGTATTTCATTAATTCCCTGAAATGTCTTAATCCATTTAGCTTCTGGTTTTAGTAAAAGCTGTTATGACAGTATGTCCTCCCTCCCATGCAAGCAGGAAGGTTTTACTGGAAAGTCTGTGTATTTATCAAAGGTTGAAATATATTTCTTTTTATTCATGTCTTCAAGTGCTGAAGTACATCACAGTTTGTTATTCTATAAATGAATTATGATTGCTAGCATCACCACTATACAAAAATACTCTATTTTGCAGATAGGGAAACAGAGCAGGAGGAATTGAGTGATGCACCAGGGTCATACATAAGGCCTGTTAGTGTTAGCAATGCATCTCCATCCCAAAACAAATGCTTTGCTTTAGACAGCATAAGTATATAATGAAAGGGGAGCCCTCTTTCCTATGAAAAGTTTGGAAAATAACACTCTATAGGGATAAGATATCATGTGTCTGTATTAAAAAAGATGAGACAAACTTTAGTGTTTTCCTCACAGGAGGCATTAGTCATAGGTTGGCATTTCTGATTATTAAGGTATTTTTCCTGGCAATATCTATTCTTATGCAAACCCTTCATTTAATTACATTGGTTGGTGTATTATTGAACAACTTACATGTTTATCTTGTATATGACAGATGGAAACATCTCTTACCTCTTAGCAGGCCTGGCTTTATAGCACAGTTTTACTTTGAACTTAATAACATAAAAATTGTCTTTTGTATGCATATGAAAAGAAGTCAGTATCAAGTATGAGTCTACCCTGGCTACTGAAAAATTTTCCACTCAGGTTTGTAATGTAACTTTTAAACTGCTTCCCCTTGCACCTCTTAAATTTTAAGTTACTTAAAATTTAAGTTAGTGCTTTTTAATACAAGACATCATGAAATCACCATCAAGCTGTGTCTTTAAGTTGACTTTCTACATAACTTAAATTTTTTAGAGCAAAATAGAAATTACATCCTAACGAGTCAATTAAATAATTATCTGGGTCTGACTGGGTCCAAAGCCTGGCTGCTTGTCCTCCTCCATGATAAATATCTAAACTCGGCTACTCTCATGGTGGGCACAGAGCTGATAAAAGTTCTGTTCAGCAACAAGGATGGAACATATTTTGGTCCACAAGGGCTCTCTTGTTGAGCCCTCAGAGAGAGGTCATTAACTTAGCTGTATATACTGTGAGAACAACTGCCAGAGTTTATTGATTCTCTTTCTAATGAGCCAGTCTATTCAAAATTTCAAATATTTTAAGAGATTAATTGACCATGTGTTGACCATGAGGTCTTCCCTCATGGGGGTTTCCTTAGCTTCTCTTAAATTAATTTTTTGGAGGTGAAAAAATATTTCTCCCTAGAGTTACTAGTATCTTATGAAGGATATGAGGAAATTTGCACCTGGTTTAGGCTGTTAGTCTTGAAAGGAAAAGGAAGGGAAAACAATACTACAGGAAATTCTTATTCATCTCCGCTTAAAAAACAAGAGAGATAATGGAGGGAAACAACCAATACTTGTTAATATAATAAAAAGCACAATAAGTTGACACATGGGAACCCAAACCTCTGCATAATCGTCCATGATTTTTTGCAACACCTCAACCCTGTCCAAATCAGGTTGCTGATTGAACTGCATACATGGTCTAATGATAGAGGCTTACTACAGTGCTTCTCTAAGAAAATGTGACCTGTTAATGGGCATTTATGTAATATGACACCAGGACATTGTCATCAATCCTGACAGCCCTCCGTTACCTTCTTTCTTTTCCTTTTCACTTCTTCACTGGCAGTGCTATAATTCTCCTTTTTATGCTAAATGCCTGTTGGTATTCTTAGGCATTTGTCTGCCCTATTGGTTCGTTACAACCTATGTGGCTTTCCATGTGCTAGACATCAATAAGGTATTCTTGATCAAACCTGTGGAGAGCCCAAAGGGCCCTTTGTAGTTCCATGAACACTGATGTAGACTTTCATCTTTTACAATAATAGTTTTTTAAGTGATGTTGGTTTTGTTTTCCTAGTGATACACCTGGAACCTTTCTATACTGTTGTGATTTTGCTTCAGGAGCAGTGGATCTGGTAAAGGTAATTCATATGCTTTCTTTAGAGTACCTTATAAGCCTGTAATTCAGGAGGCTGCCAGGAAGCCATCTTCACAAAAAAGAATGTGATGGCTTTGACAACTTTTAACTGAAGTTTTCCGTATTCCAAAGAACAAAGTCTAACTCTATGCAGAATGGCATTAATACCATCAGTGAGCTTGCTTCTCAGCTTGAGTAGGATATTGGACAGAATAGGCTTTTATATGAGATGTTTTACAATGCTGAATAACTGAAGAAAAAAACGCTTCTTGAGTCACAATAAACGTATTAACTACTACTGTTCTCTCTGTGCCTCTTTTAATCTTTTTTCCTGACAGTCACATTCGTCCTACAATTCAGCCTGGTGTTCTGCCTTTGTTCATGATGTGTGTGATGATGCTTTACCCTATCCTTTTCCAGATGAGATCCTGGATGTCATTCTCCTTGTCTTTGTGCTCTCTACTATTCATCCTAACAGGTAAATGAAGACTAAAGGGCAGAGCAAGTGACTTAAATCTCTCTTGTCACTGGAGGTTTTCAAGAATAGCAAAAGATGATGATGAATCTTTAACTTATTATTTGGTAAGCTATGATATATGTAAAATAAGGTATTTTAAGTGCTGTTTCCCTTTTTCAGGCTTCAAGAGAAAAGCTGGTTAGGCTAATTAATTAGTGAGCCTCCTGTCTCTATTAAAATACAGGGTGTATACTATAATATAATTTCCTGTAAGGAAAACCAAATATTCATTATTTAACACTTTAAAATTTGTTTAGAACTAGCTAATTTGCCACATGCAAATGTAAGCACACAGGCCTTTTCAACTAAAATGCATTCAGAATTTGATAACTTGTTTGGATTAAGAAAACTTTCTCTTATTTTCATGCATAATGTTATGCTGAGTGCTGTTAGCCTTGTTACTAATGCCTCTCAGTGTCTAATGAACCAAACTTTTCACCTGTTAAGGCTCACTGTGAGAATGCCCTTTTTTAAAATGGGAAAAATGCAAAAGAGGGCATCTAAGTTAAACTCCCTGACTCTTCCTCTAACTAGATCATATAAAGGGAGATACATGCAGTATGTGTAGTAATACATTTATTACTTCATGTCATTAAAATGGGCTTGGCAACAGAATAGTATTTGCCTAAGTCTGAGAACTGTTTCCGTGCTTCCCTGCCTAAGTTATTAATGATTAGCTTTACAGAAAAATCTTTCCCATATAGGGTATTGCTTCTTCCTGTTTGTTCAGAGATGAGCACATAAGTCACGCAAAGCCTGGGTCCAAATTTCAAAAACAATTCAAGCAGTAGATTTCAGATCTCTGTAACAGTGGTGATGATGCCAGGAAGAAATTGGACAATAGAGACACATTCATCCAATCACTTTGCCTATAAAGCAGTAATCAGATTTCTGTCAGAATTTCTGTGAATCTTTTCCTATTAGTCATTTGAGAATGTGTTTGTCTTTTTCTCTCCCAATGTCAGCATCTCAAGGCTGACATGGATGCTTTTGTGACTCTGTGTGTGTACACATAAAGATTGCCATTTAATTATCTGTTTTGTAAGACCTGCTTTCCAAAGATTTGTTAGTCATTACTGTCATCTTGTAGAATTAAAATAACTGTACAAAGACAGATGTAATCCAGGTCCATCTTGCTCAGTATACTTTTTTTTTCTGGAAAATTGGAAAGTGGGAAATGAAAAGGAAAAGCAAGAGAATTATGATGCAGAACTTAAGTACTTTGGAGATTTGGAAAATACACATGCGAGGGACGTAGTTGTATTCGGCACAATTGTTACTTAGTGATTTCTCTTCAAGCTGTTGTGTTTATTTTTTCATAATCGATACTCTTGTACCACATTTTTAACACACTTCAATTCTGCTAGAAGTCCCCTCTAAAAGTTGCTTGCAGAATTTGAAAGGTATTAAACTTTCCTAAAGCTATGTAATTAATGCGCTCTAGTCCTACAGGATGAGATTTCTCAAAAGACTTTCACTTTTTGTGCATGTACTTTTTTTTTTTTTTTCCTATGTGAACAAAACTTGTTTATGTAGGTGAAGTCTCTAATTCTGTGTACAACTACCTGTCTTGAAGAGTTTCTTAAAGTTAGGTGGTGCTTCCTTTTCTGTGGCAGCACACTTCGTTGCTTGTGTTGAGTGAGAGCAAAGAGGACAACTTTTAAAGCACTTGTCTTTCTCTAAGGGAATTCCATGCTTAAAAACTGTATGCTGCTTTTAGTTCTTGTTTGCTTGTAGATATTTTATTTTGTCCTCAACTACCGCTTAATTCTGTCCTTTTAAAATCAAGGTACGATGCCTGCACTGCTGTTGCATAAAGATCAAATTGCATTATTGCTTGAGTTCTGACATTCTTGGGGTAAGGCCATCTGAGAGATGGGGATTGTGTAAGGATGATCTCTTGGTACACAGTAATTGTATGCTGACTCGGTGCAGTTAAGCAGGATTTACTCTTTGTAGCTCTTTTCAGATACAGCACCTGGCCTTTCTTTTCCATTCATTTAGCATTTGCTCTTGCTCCCCATCTTCTGCATGGTCTATCCACTTCCCTGTGAGAGGACATGTTGAATTAGGCATGTAGGCTTTTCTACCATGCGGCCTGCCAGGTGCAGACTCCCTTTTGTGGTCTTTCATGAATATGAAAAACCTGAGTCCTCTAGTTTATTCTGAAAGACTGAGACATACCCATACAATTATTTATTAGTAACTTATTTTGCAGAGTAATGCAAACGTATTTATAAGAAGCACTAAGGTAAGGTTAAAAAGTGAAAATTAAGATGCTCTGGTCTAGTGAAGGGGATAGTACTGCGTAGGGCACTTATTCCTATCATATATACAGCAGGCTAGTGTAATCTTAATGAAATTTGATGTTAGATATCACCAAGATCTACAAACTTGTCAGCATTTTGAAGGATGCAGACTTTCCTCCTCTAACTGTTGATATCTTCCATTATGCCACATTCCTCTCCTGAGGTACTACTCAGATTCTTCTTTCCATCCTCAACCACTGGGTGTAGAGATACTGGTTTTCTGGGTACAATCGATGCCTGCATAAAGAAATCAGATAAGTTTTTGTCTGCTTTCCAGGCCTTTGATTTTTCTACGTACAGCGAGAAGGCTCAGTCTAGTTCACCAATGCATGTAGCTAACCATTCATTGCTTGTCATATATCCACCTGACCCATATGACCCATTTACTCAAACTGTGTTTTAATCTGTCCATGAGGTTCTGTTGAAGCAAAAGAAGAGGGCTTCTGTTGTCTTTCCTGTTTGGATTCTCTTATAGTTCCTTTTAAAATTTTTGGTTTAGAGGCTTTTTTGTAAAGAGCTCTTCCTCTTCATTAGTACTTGGCCTTTTTGTAGTAAATATAGTCAGATCCTCTCACTGTAGTTTCAGAAATCTATGTATATTCCAAGCATATGGCGGGAAAATAAAAAGTTATGTTTGCAAATTTCACCAGCATCCTATCTATTTTCTAAGGATGCAGGGAGTTGTAAATAGGTTGGCTAAGCTACTGAAACCTGGAGGGATGTTGTTATTTCGAGACTATGGAAGATACGATACAGCTCAGCTTCGTTTTAAAAAAGGTAATTCCTGAATGCTTTTGTAGTTCATTGTTCTTTTTATTCAGTTATTTATTTATTTTTAAGTGACATGTCCTTTTTCATTACTGCTTTAATTTCTTAGGTCATTGCCTGTCAGAAAATTTTTATGTACGAGGAGATGGAACCAGAGTATATTTTTTTACCAAAGGTATGAGTAATATAGTTTTATGGAATGGGTTTGAGTGTATCTCAAGATGATTTGGGTTATGAAAGCTCAGAATAGAATTATACTTTGTTCTGCTGTGTTGGTGAATCTGAGCCGTGAGACTGCTCTTTCTGCAGGAGCTAAACTGAAATTCCTGATTATGGATACTATTGCTTTTTGCCCATCCACTCACTTTGTTCTAATTGGCAGCCAGCTTAGACTGGTATATTTTAGCCCAGCTACTGGAAATTATGAAGGTAGCATAATTTTGTTTGTTTGTTTTGGGGTTTTTTGTGTTTTCCCCTCTGCAACCTAGACTGTAAGCAATAGAGATGGATCAGGATATATCCCAGCCTGAGTAATTTTAGAACTGAGAAGGAGGATCTGGGACATGTATGAGAAATCACTTGAATTCAGAGAGCCTTCTCAATTTTTACACGTCATGTGTTGTGCTTACTCATGACGAAGAAGCTTAAGCTTTCCCAGTGGTGACTGACAGGAAGGAGATAATGGCATAAGTGTGTGCAATGCCATTTGACATGTGAAATAGCTTTATCTTGATAATATGTGAACAGTGACCAAATGGTATGCATTTGTTTTCCTCAACTCTGGCATACTGAACCCTCTGAAGAAATGAGATCTGTGAACTCCCTGAGTAATAACCATTGCGGTTTAGACCTCAACATAACATTTTTTTACTGTAATATAAATAGCTGTAAAAATGAATTACTAACAAAAGACTTCTTACAGGCAGTTTCCTTGATCTTTCAAATCACAAAATGGATTTAGTTCCATCTTTGGTTGACTGCAGGTTGTTAATTTCTGCGTTCTACAAATGTCTTCTCTTTCTTTCTTTCTTTCTTTCTTTCTTTATTTTTCCCTTAATTACAATAATTCTTCATATGAGAAAATAGAGGAGGTCTGGAACATGTTCAGCTCAGCTGGATTAACTGAAGTACAGAATTTAGTTGATCGGCGATTACAAGTAAACAGGAAGAAAAAAGTTAAAATGCAGCGAGTTTGGATACAAAGCAAGTTTCAAAAGCCATTGCTGCTGTCTCAGAATAATCCTGCAGAAAACTACCAAAAGCCACCCTTATAGATAATTGTACCATTAACTCCAGAAACCGCAGCAAATTTGAGTACGTATATTTACTATAAATCTTATGTTAGACACTGAAAAGGAGAAATATTTGAACTGA
>JANHGN010002540.1:0-39040 GCA_024605025.1 Megaceryle maxima
CGCCGGCCCCACCCCCCCTCCCCCCGGAGCCCCCAGCTCCCCCGGCTCCGGCCGGGGCGGGCGATCGCGGTGCGCTGGTGCCATCTCCTGGGCTGGCGCCGCTGGCAGCAGCTTCCCGGGCCCTGCCCGCTGCGGAGCCGGGCGGCTCTCGCCGGTCCCCGAGCCCCCGCAGGACCGGCACAGCAGGACCACACGCTCAGCGCGGCCTCCAGCCTTCCTCCCGCGCCGGCGCTGCCACCATCTCCCTCACCTGCCGCTCTCCCTGCACCCAGCGGCAGCCAGGCAGCGCCCTGCCAGCACAAGCTACTCCAGACCAGAGCCTGCCGTGGTCTTGAGGTGGGCTTAGTCTAGCTGGTGCTTGGTGAGGAAGAGCATCACAAGCACCTTGAGACCAAGGCCGGCTCTGTCACAGCCCAGGTAGATCCCAAGTCCTTGATGGACACTCAAAGTCAGACTGAGTGCCAGCACAGATCACTGCCACTCCCCTGGGTGCTCCAAGGGCTCGCTCCAGCCCTCCCCGTGCCCTCAGAAGGTTCCCTGCTCCCACATGCTCCTTGAAAATACATCAGTCAATATTTATCTAGTGTTAAAAGCCAGTTCCTCCATCTGACAAGCCCTGGAGAAGCTGGTGAGCCTGCTGGCTCCAAATCACAGCTCAGTTCCTCTTCCAAAACACCCTAAATCCAGGCTAAAAATAAATGGGCTTTATTGATTTCCTTTTTTAAACTCACACTAGGGAGTGATGTGCTCAATGCTCAAGGAAGAGCAAAGGGTATTAGCCACAGGGACATACAGTCACAGCACTTTGAACCCCTCCAGGGTGCAAACAAAGTTCATCTTCCACAAAGCCCCTTGCACAAGGCCTGTGAAAAGCCACAGGAGAGCAGGGTGTCTGGCCCATGGAGCTTATCCTGTGATCCTGCAAGGTCCCAGTACAGAGGCAGTCCCCCAGCACTGCCCAGGGTCATCCCACCAGGTTGGCTTTAAGGAACTTGAAAACTTATCCCCCACACATGTGTGCTCAAGTGGGACCACCTCAGAGTAACACCAAGTCAGCATAGAGGAGATGTTTGCTTACCATGCTGCAGACCCATCCTGATTCCCATCCTGATCCCCAGAAAGTGGATAACCACAGGAGAGGGGAGCTAATGTGTTGGGCAAAGGAAGCAGCTGAGTAAGGAATACACTAGAGCTGGCGGCTCTGCCAGGGCAGGCAGAGCTGAGGAGGACAGGCAGAGGCAGGGCCAGCCCAGGGCCACAGCATATTCCCAGGAAAAGGGAGTAAAGGTTGACAGCACCTGAGTTTTACAGCCCGGTGAGGGGGCAGGGGGGCGGGTGAGAGCCTAGATGAGCCTTGTCAGGACAGTTAGTACTCAGGGCCCTGCAACTCTGTGAAGATCTGTTCGTCTTTTTCCTTAACAGCGTCACAAGTCTCTGGCAGACAAAGGCCGGTTTGTTGGTGGTTGCAAAGGGACAAGAGAAAGGCTAAAGCAGCAGGGAGCAGCTTCGGCTCCCCACAGCATCCTCTTTCTCCTGGAGATCATTCCCTCACCCCAAGACAGGGCACATACCAAACAAAACCCGTGACATCCCACTCTGCTCCCCTGGGTGACCCCAACCACAGAGACATTTCACATCTGTCCAGCTGTTTTGAACCATAATCACAAGGTTCATATCACTTTCTCCCTGAGCAAGCAGAGAGGAAATGTCCCTAGGTGACTGCTGTCTGTGCAGCACGTACATGTTGAGGCAGAAGCTCCAGCCTGGCTGAAACAGCACCCAGCTGCTGTCCCTGCTCCTGGGGGAGAGGCATGGCCAAGGCTGGGGACCCACCACCCCAGGACGGATCCACCCAACACCTCCAGCTGGGGCATTCCTTTAGCCAGGTCAGATCCAAAGGCTTTACTTTGTTTCCTATTAAAATCCCTCCAGCACTTGGGAAGACAGATGCTGAGAAGCTAAATCCCAGCAGCTTTCATGAATGCACTCCCTCCTGCCAGCACCGGATAGGATATTCCTTCCAGACGCTCGTGGAGTGCTCCAAGCACGCTTGCTGCTTTCCTCACTCGGATGGACTCACTTCCCCAGCTGCAGCCCCTCACAGCCATCAGGAACCCCCATCCTTGCTCCATGGGCGGCCAACCCCCTCCTCTGCCGGCAGTGGGTGGCAGAGTGGGAGCCTGTGGCTGGTGCGGAGCCTAGGCAGGGTGTGAGATGTGTTGAGGGGAAAACAAGCTGAGCTGTGCTTGTTAAAGACACATGGGGTGTCCCCTCCCTGCAGGTGAATGCAAGTGAGCACCAGCATCCTGCTCGTCTCAAACAGAGCAGGCAGTGGAGTTGGAAGGGCTGTTCAGAGATTTCCCTCATCTTGGGTTATTCGCCCAGAGGCTGCAGGACACAAGACAAAGCAAAAGGCAGCCCATGAAATAGATGCCATGGTCATATTTTCCTGTGCCAAGCAAACAGGGCACATGGCTACACAGGGAAAAGGCTCCTGGCTTGGCCAGCCCATGCTGAGCTCAGATGCTGTGGATAAAGTGGGGCTTCCATGAGAGATGGGGTGGCCAAGAGGTGTCTGGCAGCCCTCCACACCTTCCTCCGCACCGGCTGCCCTGGAAACATCCTAAATAAAAGCTGGGCTTGTATAAATAAATGTGTCCGGAGGTCGGGGGGCCAGCCAGGACCGAGAGAAGGTGGGAGGATGGAGACCACGGCCACCTCAAAACCTAGCCCGACAGGTTCCAGGGGAAGGAAATAATTCAACTTTTCTTATTTTTCCCACAGCCCCCCTCAAAGCACCCCCAAGCCCACAGCCCCCCACCCATCCTGGCAGCCCTCTTTCCCCTTTCTGGGCACTCACCAAAGTGTGACAGCAGCTCCCTGCTGCCTGCAAGCAGAGGTGGGAGCTCCCAGGCACTGGCTCCCAGTGCCAGGAGCTGCCTTTTGGGGGAAAACCTGTGGGTCCCCCCCCAGGGTGGGGTTCGGTGCTGAGCCAGGCTGCCAGCCCTGCCTTGCCTGGGGAGCAAAGGCACCGCTCCGTGCTGGCTCTGCCCGTCTGCTGCTCGGCCAGATGTTGGCTCGGAAAGGGAAAAACAAATCCCGGGCTGCCGTCAGGGCCTGGCTGAGTGAATGTGCCGGCCAGACGTGGGGTGTGGGGCTGAGCTCGGGGGGCTCTGGCGGGGGCCGTCACTGAAGCAGCCTCAGCAGGAGCGCCTGAGCTGCCTCAGGGACTTGCTGGGGACATTCCTCATGAGGTTTCAACCAGGGGTTGTAATTTCCTTATTGGAGGGGAAAAAAACAGTAATAAAAAAGCAGTGGAGGTTTTACTCTGTCCTCGCTGTGGCTGGGTTTGTCTCTGACATCTTCTCGCCAGCCTCCTGCTGTTCAGAGCCAGGTGACACTGAAGCCAGCATGGCCAGCAAGAGGCAATCCCTGGTGCCACAGAAAGCAGCAATCCCAGCTTCTGGAGCAGGGAAAAAAATTACATTCAGAGGCAGGAGCGGGCCAGGAAACATCCCCAAAGTGGAGGATGCTCAAGGTGCTTGGAGCCATTTTCTCCTTGTTCAAGTACTTGCTGCCCTTGCCCAAGGCTGATGTTCCCCTGGCAAATGATGGCTTGCTCCTGGTGCCACAGGGAACAAAGTAAGCCTGGGGATGGGGAGCCAGGAGCAAACCAGGAGTGCTTGCTGGTGGGTTGAAGGTGGTGCTGGGAGGTTGGAGTAGTCCTAGTGCATCCTTTCAGAGAAGGTAGAGGAGCCTCCTGTGCCATGTGGACAGGAGAGGAGTTGACACCTTCAGCCTTCCCATGAATAATGGTAGTGACAGTCAAGATCAAACCTCGACCTGAAGGGCCGAGCCCTGCACACCTCTGTCCCTCAATCAGCCTGTAACAAGGCAGAGAGGGGGGCACCATGGATGACAGGTGGAAAGCAAAGCATCGCAGAGGTCCTCGGTAGACCTTGAGATAAAAAGCAGGAAAGGGAATTCTTGGCAAAATTGAATCTGTACAAATCAACGAGTCTGGATAATATGTAACCCCCAGACTAAATAGAATTAGCTAATGAACTTACTGAGCTCCTGACAATTACTCATAAAAGTTACTGAGAAAATGGCACATCCCAGGTTTATTTAATGTCTTTATTAATGATCTGAAAGCAAGAGTAAACAACAAATTAATTATGTTTGCAGATGACTGTAAGCTGGAAGGTGTTGCAAACACTGCCGAAGACAGCAAAGTCACACCAAGGGCCCTAAAGAGGTTAGAAATAAACCAGAAGGAAACAAGCCACACGTAATCTATCAGTGAAACATGGCATGAGGGAAAAAGGACATGAAATATAGACATCCAGGAGGAAGGAGGGGTGTGCTGAGCAACATCCAAGCAGGATCTTGGGAGCAGCTTTGAAGGGGAATGGAGAGATGGGAGATGAGCCACAACATGAGCAAGGAGAGCCCCAAAACCCACTGAGGCTCTGCAGGACAAGGAGCAGGGACCCTGGGTGGGATGTTACATCTCCAAAAGGTTGTGACCTTGTTCAGAGCACATGTGGCATCAGCTTTATACCAGAGGGAGAAGCTGGAAAGCTCTTTTCCCAGTGCCATGCGAGCATGGTTGGACTGTTACAAACCCCCAGGGGCTGAGGATCATCCCAGTTACCTTTAATTGTGCTGAGAGAGTCGTGAGGCTTGGAGAGCCACTTGGGCAACTGGCAGGGAAGGTGTAACATGGCTTTGGGACTGAGCCACTCATCTGGGTCTGCGTGGATGCCAGGAGCTGTTTTTCTTCCCCCAGAAGTGCCAAGGAGGACCATGGATGCCCTGCTTTGCCCAGTGCGACCGGAGCCACCCATCATACCCTGTGTTGGGCTCCTTCCCGCCCTGGCAATCACTCCTCCCTTGCCTTGCCCTGGCTGGAACAAGAGCTCTTTGAGCAGCGGGTGGGCGGTGGCAGGGCGGGTGGGAGCCTCTAGCCCTTTAAGAGAGAAAATTGACTTTGTAATCTGAGCGAATTCCTCCTTTCTGACAGGCGGGAGAAGTTACGAGTCCCTCCCTCTGTCCGCTTTATTTAATATAGTAGTAGCAGCAGCCCTCACCCGGAATCGGGCGCTGGCAGAGGCTGTGCCGTGCCCGGAGCCTAAGCCACTGCTCCAGCCCCAGGGGACACCATGGGTGCCCGAGGTGGCATCACCATGCTGATGCTGTTGCTGCTGCTGGCCTGCCAGCCCCAGCACCTCCACGCGGGACTCTCAGCCGGAGGTAAGCCCCGTCCCACCAGCCCACCCGAGGGATGGACTGATGAGAATCTAGGGGGATAAGACTCAGATTTGGGTGCGTGAGGGAGGCTGGGAGGGATGAGGACCCAGCAGGGAGTGGTGTGGTCACCCATGAGTGCAAGCTGTCCCTCGGTCAGGTATGGCAAGCCAGTTGTCAAGCTGGCAAAAGCAAGGAGAGGCAGCTGCCTGTGTTTCAGGCAGGGTGTTTGGGCCAGGTAGCCCTGTGGGGAAAGACGAGGTTGGGAGTGGGGCTGCTCACACACCCTGGCTCTCAGAGTGGTGGTGTTTAATGCTTTCCCTGGGGGCACATACAAACGGGGTGCTGGGTTGGATGGAGCACACATGCAGGAGCCATGGGGCTTTGGTCTGTGCTGTGGACAGCCCATGGGAGAAAGGCATCTTCCCAGCTCTGCCACAGCCCTGTGCCATGCGGACACAGTGTGGGATGTCCTGCCGCCCTGGGAGGGAAAGACGGTCCTTGCTGCCCATTTTTGGCCTTGCTACACATGCTGTCTGCGAGGGCAGCCTCTCTCATCTGAGGAGCTTGGATGGTGTCACTGGGAAGGACAGAGCTGGACAGCATTTGCCAGGGTAGAGGGCACCTCCTGGCTCTGCTGCATCCATCTGTCCTGTGCACCCTGGGTGGCTGAGTGCATGCGGAAAGGGGTTCACCTCTCCTGCTGGCACAGCCCCAGAGGGGTGCAGAATCACCCCTCAGGTGATGGGCCACCAGGGACCAGATGGAGCTGGGGGTCTCTCCCAGGAGAAGGAGCCCTGGTGCCTCAGGATGGGCTGACCTCAGGCAGCAGGGAGAGCAGGGAACTCTGGCTGCTGCACGAGGATGGAGCTGGGCAGAGTGGTTACTTCAGGACATGGGCTGGGTGATTTATATCCAGTTTAGCCCAAGAAGTGGCCAGCTTTGACTGGAGAGCTCTTGGCACTGTGGTGTGCCCTGCCTCAGCATCCCTACGGCTGTCCCGCATCCCTCAATGCACCCTGCGCCTCCTCCTGCACCTTCTGCCTCGTGCTCCCTCCCCTGGGCTGGGATGCTTGTACCTGCAATGGTCCAAGCCTCAGCAGGCTCTGCAGAGTCTGGACATGGGTCTTATCCTGCTTGGGACATGTCTGTGCCTTAGCCTGACCCTCCTAGCTGCTCTTGGGTTTTAAGCGACCATTTGCCTTGGGTCAGCGGTGTCTGCAGCTTCAGAAGTGAAGGGAATTTGAAAATCACATTTTATTCCCCTAATACAAAAGAGAAATAGTAACATCTCACTGAGCAGTTTCTCTTCCCCCTTGGTGCCAGGGCTCTGACCAGTGCTGTGGCAGGATCTTGCTCCAAGTAGTTTCCAAAGGAATTACTGACCAACTCTGGTCTTTTGCTTATCAAACATTTTCTGCATCCAAGACTGTGTTGGTGAGAGGAGGAGGATGAGGATGATCCCAGAGCCCAGTCCTGTGGCCTTCAACACCTTCAAGGTTCTTGCAGGTCCCTTATTGTCCCCGTTCCCTCCCCAACAAAGCAGGTGGCTTCTGGGATATACTCCTCTCCTTCCCTCTGGCCTTATTCCTTCTTATTTTTCCATGTACCATGCACCATTTTTCCATGCACCATCGCCAGATGATGCCTGGCAAGCCAAGTGGAAAAAAATCCCCTTTGTTAATGAACAAAGTGGTCTTCTTCCTTTCAGGCCTGACCTTTCCATCCCAGGCAGGGATTTCACCCCGTGGCACCACTGCCCACTCGGATGTCCAGGCTGGCTCCCAGAGCTGCTCTGGCACTCCCAAGCTCTTTCATGGCAAATAGGCTGGAGCAACCCTAAAAAACAGGATGTGGCTTTCTCTGGCACTTGCCAATGCCCCCAAATTCCCCTCAGGTAATACCACCCCATGACCAGGGCACAGCTTCAGGGATCAATGGGAATCCACCTGGCACAGACCCGTGGGGCTGGGAAAGGGGCTTTAAATTCATTTTCTGATGCTGGGGACTATTTCTGCCCCTGACCGAAGCAGAGATGCCAGCCACAACCCTGGGTCTGGGCACTGGCTTCCTGCAAGCTCCCTCTTCTCAGGACAATCTCTGCTGAAACCAGCAGCACCCATGCCAGGCATTCCCACAGGCTGCCTGCCCTGGGCCATCCCTGCAGCCCATCAGGGAGAGCCCCAGCAGCTGTCAGCAGCGTGCCAGGTACAGGGCTGGAGACAGACTTGCTTTAGGAGTGTTTTGTGTTGCCTCCAAGCCCAGGTTCAGGGACCCGGGCTTTCTGCCCAGCCCGAAATGGAGTCATCATGCACATCAACAAATAAAAGATTATATCAAAAGCAAAAAGCACTCACAAAACTTGTCCTCTTGACATCTGAGTGTGAAGCTTTAGTAAACTGTTTTTAGACAGCCTGGCTCTCCTCCGGTTCCCAGTGAGGTCACCCTTCCCCAAAAACCCTCTCGCTGGTGTATTGTAATAAGGAAGAATCAGAGGTATAAGGTCTTAGTGAGCAGTGTTCACCCCAAGTTTCCAACAAGGGGCTGCCAAACATGCAACCCCCAAGTGCTGGGAGGACCCCCAGCAGCAGTGATGGGGGTCCTGGGGAGGTGTGAGCCTGGCTTGTCTGTGACTCCCCTGGTACCTGCTAATGGATTGTAATAATGGACCAGTGTCTGCCCCAGGGTACCTAGTCAGGAGCACTCCTGCTTTCTCTGGTGTTATCAGCTCCAGGGAACCACCTCAGCTCTTCCTCTCTTCCACTTTTGGAAATCCGACCAATTGATTCAAACTTTCTTCTTTGTGAATGCGCCACGTGTTTTGAGGTCATAGCTCCAAACAGCTGGAAAAGTTTCCATCTGATGGGAAAGAACAGGAAAAAAAGGCAGAAACAGGGGGAGAATGCAAACTGGTATCGTGGGAATCGAGGAGGAATATTCTCGTCTCACTCATATTTAGCAACAGAGGGCTGCGGGCAAATATATAATAAGCGCATTCCTCCAGGATCACAGGACAGGGTTAAGCTCACCCAGAGGAGCTAACGTCAGGTTGAAGGCTGGACAGTAACAGGACTTTGGAGGCAGCAGGCTCATGCTGTCTGTGTGCCTAAATAAAGCTCAAAGCACAGACTGTTCGCAACAGGCGTTGGCTCAGCCCAGCCTCGGCTCCCAGGGGCCGCTCCCTCAGCTCTTTCCAGGTGCCTGGAGGAGCTGGGCTCTGGCTTGTCTCCTTTTTGGGAATCCTGTCTCCCCAAGCATTAGCATCACCCTCAGCCTTCAGCTCAAAAGTCCAAAAAACATCTCAGCATCTATTTGTACGCTTCCCTGGTCTTGTCTGGGCTTCCCAGGTCATTTCTATGTTCCCAAGTCACCTTCGCAGGTACAAGCAGCTCTGAAGGCAGCACAGCACAGTTTACAACCAGCCCCTTCCCTACCTCATATCTCCAAACCTTCTGGAGACACAGAAAGAGGAAGATGCCCATTGGAGGCCCCTCATTCCCAAACCAGCTCTTCCACAAGGCATCTCCATCATGACTGGTACTTGGTTGCACATTGCTATGATGAGTGTGGATGGGGTGTAACAGAAAAACTGAGGTCTAAAGAAATGTGTGATGATCTTTCTCCTCGAGCTGCTGTGGTAGGAGTGGACTGACCTGCACTTTGCTCTTTTGACTTGTGAAATTTGCAAATGGACCCGATGCTTTTTGTTAATGTGCCACAACCAGAGAACCCCCTTTGCCCTGTTGCAAAGCCAAATGCTGCTTTGCAAAGCAGAGGTCAGATTGCTCTGGATTCTGCAAAGCTGGGCTTAAAACCAGAGGAGTGGGACTGCCACAGTTCTTCCCAACCCCAGGATGGGGAGGATGCAGGTTTGCCACCCAGTTTGTCACTCCTTAGATGTTGCTCATCCTCTGGACAGACCAAATAGGGCATTTGAGCATCCTCCTGCCAACCAGTAGCGAGGTGGAGTGAAATATGTTTATGCCCTGTGCCCCGGATCCAAGAGGGTGATAAATTTCCATTTTCCATCCTTCCTCCTGGGTGTGTCGCCTGCACTGCTCTGGGCAATACCTCTGGGAGCTGCCCTGTGCCCAATGGCTGCTCTTGGCTGCCTGACAGCCAGACAGACAGACAGTAGCTGACAGAAAGCATCCTAGGGAAGGGAGGGCAATGCCCAAAACTGACAGCAGCAGAGAAAGTCATGGGGCAAACAGCACTGCTCGGAGGTGGCTGGTCCCATCATGTGCCTCCAAACCAAAGAGAGAGACAAGTAACATTCATCTATAGCTGTGACTCACTGTCTGTTCAAGGAGCCTCTGTGGGCTGTGAGTCAGCTTGGGATGGCCCCCACGAATCCCTGCTGTTACTTCTGTCCAAATCTTGGCTTTCTGATCGTTGTTCTTCCGCCTTGCTGTGGGCAGGGAGGGGGAAGGGAGGGAGGTTGGTGTCAGAGCCCCCAGCAGCTTTCGGTGCTGTCCCCAGGCATGTTAATGGATGCTCTCCATCCATTATCATGCCATAAGCCCCCACAGTGCTCCCCAGTGCCCAGGCAGAATGCAAGGGTGGGGGTGTGTGAGGAGGAATTTCCCATTCTCTTTCGCAGCCTCTGGCTGGGCTTCAACCAAACATCAAGGTCTTCTGCATCCCACCCCACAGAAATTTCTGGGCCCACCAGGGTCATTTCCTCTGGGAGCTGGGGAGGAGAGATGGAAGTTTTGGCCTGAGGTAGATGTGGCTGAGAAAAGCCTCCTGTCCTGCCCTGGGAGGGGATGTGCGCTCCTGCTTCCACACCCCCACAGCCCCCCGTGGCCAGCTATATGTTCCCCTCACGCTAGAAATAGAGCAGGCATTTATTTTCTCTATAAACATCACTCAGCCGCTTGTTACTCAGAGATGGAAAAGCTAAAGGGATAACAGGGCTGGGGAGGGGGAGACAGGGGAGGGGGGGAAGGGGACGTATGAAAGGATAGGGAGAGAAGGGAGGGGAGAGAAGAGAGGACAGGGCAGAGATTTCAGCTGTAGAAAACGGGAAGAATGAAAACACTCATTTTCTTTGCATTTAAAACTGCAAGACAGACAGTTTAGCATGTGAACCCCAGATAAGCAAATGCAGTAAACACCCATCCCTGTCCGTGGAGACCTTTTTCTCTACTCATAGAAAGCCCATCCTGGCCACAGCCCTTGTAGCCCTGTGGGGTGTAGGGTGCTGCAGGTGCTGCCCTGCTAGCATGGCTACAGCCAGATGAGCCCAAGCTGCCCATTTGAAAAGCTCCTTCCCTATCCCTGAGGACAGAAGTGGATGCTGGAAGGATCCTTCCCTGCATTAGGGATGGAGATGAGCTTGGGAACGGGCACCAGCTCCATTGGATAGGCAGGGATGGGATTCAGGGATCTGCAGGTGGGATATGTGCACCCTGGGTGCACTGCTCCCCCGTAACACAGCCTCCAGCCCAGGCTTCACTCAGGGTCTGGTATTGTCCCCTCATAAGCCACCACATGCTCTCCTGCAGCTCTGCAAGCCCTTCCCTCACTGGGTGGGAAACAGCCGGCATGGAGCCAGAGCAGGGAAAGCTGTGGGAGCAGGGACTAGGATGTGCAGGGTGGAGCTGGAAAACCTGCCAGCCAGCAAGAGAGAGGGAGATGGCTTGGAAGAAAGAAACAGAAGGAGAAAAAAATAGAACAAACCCCGACTTTGGATGGTTTGAAAACCACGTCCTCTGGGGCTGATACAGTATTTCCAGGCCAACTTCTCCTGGCAGCAGGAGCCTGAGCGAGCCTGAGTCACGCTGCAGGGGACAGCACAAAAGCCTCATTGAACCTCCCGCTTCCCCAAATCCTCCCACTTTCTTCCCCCAGCTCTGCTTCCCAGGGCAAAAACTCCAACCACCGCTTCCAGTTTGAGCCTATTCCTTAAATTTCTCTAGAGCTGTTTAGCCACATGTCATTAAAAACTCTTTATCCCTGCTCCTGCTTGGGCCATGCTTCGGGAGTGCTCACCCTGGGGATGCCTCTAAGAGCACCATGACCTCTGTAAGGGGGACACAGACAATGTGCGGCCAGTGCCAGCCATCGGCTCCTGGCCCTCTCCTCTGCGGCTCTGCATCTGGCTGAGCAGGAGAGCACAGGAAATACCATCAGCTTTAGGGCTGCTTGAATCATCGTAAAACCACGTTGGATAAGCGAGGGCTGGAGCTCCAGAGCTTCAGCCAAAAGCCTCCTGGACCCTGCTTTATGGCCTCCAGCTATAGCAGCTCCTACAGGCCGCTTTGTAAGGATGAGGAAGGCAAGAGGAGGCACATGCCTTGGGCGGGCAGTCGAAGGCTGAGAGAATATGGGGTGATAGGGAAAGCCCCCCTCCCAGGCAGCAGAATTATCAGGGGGCATGTTTTCCCCTGACCCTAAAGTCTGTGGGCTGCAAAAAGGCTTTTTCTATTCCCAAAACTGTCAGACAGGAGCCAGGGGAAGGCGAACGGGAGAGCAGCTGGCAGGCAAACAGGGAAAGGAACTGAATTAATAAACACAGGCGGAGGGTTTCAAAGCAGCACAGCCAGAGGTAGGGGTGGATGCTTTGCTTCAGGGCCGGGGAGGGGGGATGAGGGTGAAGCAGATCACCACAGCCCAGAGGCTCTCCTCCCACATCCGAAACAAGGGTGATGACCACTTCTGGCAAGCACTTGGCAGTCAGTGGCCCCAGAGAAGGTGATCAGCCGTGGCTTCACTGGTGGTTTCCTGGGCGCTGCTTTCCAGCAATCTCTGCTGGCCAGCACTCCTGGAAAGCACCAGCCTTGGGCCCAGGGAGCCCCGCTGTGAGGGAGGACCAGATGGAGGGTGGGAGGTGAGAATTGGAGCTCTCATTCCCGTTGCAGGGGTTTGAGATGCACGTACAGCCCTGGCTCAGCGTGTGGGAGCTGCAGTCACCAGCTGGAGTCACAGAGGATAGATCCCGGACACGGAAATAAAGGGGAAAAGCCCCCCACGTGCAGAGAGCTATGGCACCAGGGACAGATCCATGCTGATGTAGCCCAAGACCTGCTCGTGTGTGACCCATCTCCATTGAACTGGGATTTCCTCACTGTGGAGACCTGGATGGGTGCTCCTGCTCCACTCAGGCACCTGCTTAGGTCTCTGGGCACCCTTGAAGGCAGCAGCCCCCCAGAGATCATCGCTTCCTCCCAGCAGCCCCCCAGCTAAATGTGAGGGCTGCTCTGCAGTGGCTGTGTTTGCCTTAGCCTGCCTTGCAAGCTGCCCATTTCCTTCCCCAGCCATAAATAAATCCACGCCATAAAACTAAGGGAATGTGTAATATAATGAAGCCTTTCTCAGAAAGCCCATCAGATCCCTTCCTCCCAGCCCGTCCGCCCTGCACAGGAACAGGGGCACAGCCCAGCCCAGGATGTAGCCAGGGTGAGGGGGGGCTGAGAATCCCATCAGGCATCGCAAAGCCAGGCTGGGGATTAGGGAGGCTGAAACCCAGGGCCACCCACGGTGGAGGCAGGAGAGCTGGTCCTGGCCACCCTGACTGTACTGGGAGTGGGGATGGACGCTCATAGACAAACTGCGAGGGGACCAGGAGGGGTTTGAGCCACGCCAAGGGCTGGGAGGCTGTGCCTGAGCTCCTCCAGTGTTTTCATCCCCCCAGATCCCTCCAGTGTTTGCACAGTGGGTGGGTGCTGCATGGCACGGCTGGCAATGGGCAAGCTTGTTACCTTATAAAGTCATTAAAATACAAAAAAAAAATCCAACCTCAAACAAGTCAGAGAGCCTCAAAACAAGCTTCTGGCACTGTGGCAGAGGAATGCACCAGGCTGGCCATGGGGTGCCCTGGCAGCACCCCATGTGAGGGGGACTCAGCAGCACTGGGCACATTGCCAACACAGGGGCCACTTGTTGGCATGGGCTGGTGGGCAGGAAGGAGGGCAGCCGATGGGCTGGGCTGTACCATTGGCCGCACAAGCCTGAGACTGTTTGGGCAACAAGGAGCCTTCACTCGCTGGCTGTTTTTCTACCATTAGAAAACTGGTGTGGCTGTGGCGGGAAGCGGCTGCAAACACAGAGAGTCTTTCAGTGGGGTGTGTGTGTCTGCACAGGGATCTTCTGGCACCCACTCTGGTAATTAAAGAGATGCTTTAATGAATTCCAGTCCCCTCCCTGCAAAACACACACAGGTCACCAGCCCTAGCCCCCACCTGGCCCCCACTGCAGCCTGAATGAAGCCTTGTTGAGTGGACAGCCCCTCCCTGGCTCCATTCCCCCTCTCCCCAAGCAGAGCTTGCTCTGCTCCTTCCTCCTCGACCTCAGCACCCTCCTCTGGGCAGAGCAATGGGGGTCCCTGAAGTCCCGCACGGACTCATTCATACCTCCCCATGTACTGATGCACACCCCAAAACACATTCAACTGTCCCACAGGCAGGACTGGGGATACCTGGAGCAGGGGTAGGAGCCTGTGGGTAGGGAAGGCATCCACCAGCTCATGTTTCCTTCTGCATACCCAGGAGCCATCTTCCTGCTCTGAAAACCCTTCATGTTCAGTATCTGTTCACTCCGCAAACCCTCACACTGAGCTTTGTGAGCACTTTCCCTTGACTGGGCCAGGAGCTGGCTCCTCTGTCCTCCTACGTGCTGGGGAGGAGGTGGGAGAAGTCTGTGTACTAAGATCTTAAATTACTGAGTAGAGGCCAAACTGGATCCACTGGGCCCCAGAACAGCCTCAGGAGCTGCCCAGTCCAGAGCGCGCTGGGTGGATGAGGATCCCTTCCCTTCCATGGTGCTGCCAAACACCAGGATCTGCTTCCTGGGCTGCCAGAGCCAGCTCATTTGGGGTCTGGGGTGCCAAAAAGCTCCCCAAACAACAGAAAGCAGCAACTGGAGAGGCCAACCAGTTTTCAATTGGAGGAGCAGCAGGAGGGGGCCAAGGTGTCTCAGACCCAGCATGTGGCCAGCGGGTGCTGGGACAGTGTCACTTGTCACAGAGCCCTCACTTGTTCACTGCCCTGGGAGGAGCTGAGCACACCCTGGGCCTTGCTCACAGCCCCTTGCTCAGAGCTTTTGGTTCATCTCCTTGGCTTTTTTTCAATGAAAAAAAAAACCAAACCAAAACCAACCAACAAAAAAACAACCCAAAATCCAAATGACACTGCAGCCTATAATCTGCTGGCCGGCTGCTTGGAAACTGTGACAGAGGGCCCTCTCGCTTCGTCAGCGCCTTTCCATCAGCCTGGCAAGGCAGGGGCAATGATTTCCTGTGGGACATGGTGATCTGGGAATGGTTATTTTTAGCCAGGGTGAGTGGGGTGGCTGGGGTGCCCACCCTGACCAACAGCCAGGACATGGAGACCTGCTGCTCCCTGTGACAGGGGAGGAAGGGCCAGCTCAGGCTTCTCCATCCAGGGATGAAGCTCAGCCCATGACATGATCATGGCACCCTTAGATCACCTAGGAAATGTGGGTTTGGGTCATGGGAGTACATCCACATGGGGCAATCCCCAGAGGCAGCCAGCCTGCACAATGGACTGGGAGCCCAGGGGGGTTCCAGCTCTCTACATGCATGCCTAAACCAGAGTTGCTGCCCAAGGGATTGATCGACATGAGGCAATGAAAGCTCCTCCAGCACAAAATGCACTTGAAAAAACTCTCCCAAATCCAGCAAGCTGTATTTTCTGCATCTTTTGCAACATGGAGGGTAATGAGGAGGGGAGGAGGTGAAAAGCTGTGAGACCCATGTGAAACAGAAACATCCCAAGTCGAGTGGTGCTTGCATCCTGGCCAGGCTGCTAAACAGAGGAAAGCAGTCCTGAAACAAAGCAGGAATTTGAGAAGACAAACAGCAGTAACTCACACCTCTCTGCTGCCAGCACTTTCTGGAGCTGAGCAAGGGTCTATCTGCCTACCTTCCCTCCACGCCCTCCCAGCAAACAGCCCCTCTCCCCTGGGCATCTGCACTTTAGGTAACCTTTTATTAGTACTATTTTATGAGGAAGAAGGAAAGCATCTCTAGCAGCTTTGGGAGAACAGAGACAGGACTGACTGTGCTGGCTGCAGGAGCTGGTGTCCCATGTCACACCAGAAAACAGGCTGGCTGGGCTGGACGGGCTCCTCCAGCCCTGAGAACAGGATCCCCAGTACCCATGGTGAGCCCCTGCCTGGCCCCAAGGATGGCAGAGGAGATGCTGGTGGGTTTAGCCCCAGCAAAGCTTTCTCTCCCTGAGACCAGCCACTCAGTGCCCATCTGAAGAGCACGTTTTGGGGATTAGAGGAAGCCACAAAACAGAAATGTAGCAAAATCTTGGTGGTAGCTGGAGCACAGAGCATGCACATGTGAGGGAACCTTGACAGGCACCAGCACATAATGTACATGCAATGTCTCCAGGGACCACAGTATATTGCATGCATGTGTTCATGCCTGGATGGGGCCCAAGCACCAGGCTATGTAAGGAGGGAGAGAAAAATCCCCTCTAGCAACACGCCATGTCACTGCTGATCACCAAATGCTGGGACAAGGGGGTGCTGAGAGCCCCAAGCAGCACCCACCATCCTTGGCCACCAGGCAAGACATGCCAGGGCAGGCTGGTTTTGCAAGGCCCCACTGGAGGGGGGAGCAGGTCAGGAGAGGACAGAACCCTTCATGGCCCTACAAAGAATAGCAAAGCTCCTCTGGGTCACTGGCTGGGCCAAAGAGGACAAGGAAGCCAAAGTGCCCCATGCCAATGGTCAGGAAATGAGCAGGCTTGGGTAAGACACTCTGGCAGCCCTGCCCAGGACTGAGCAAAGCACTTGCTATTAAAGCAAGGGCTACATATTTCCATGCTGCCACTTCTTCCCTGCCCAGAGCACATCCTTGAAACACCCATATCATTCTCCCAGAGCCCAGGAGAAAGCTGAGGTGCTTCCTCTGCTGCTAGCAGAAGGAAATGATTTCTTTTGGGGTCTGGACAAGGAGGTGTCTCCATACCTTAAGGGCTCAGAAGGAACATCTCCCTCCACAGAGCACCAGAGATCAGAAGTAAAGATCACCAGAGTGCTCCAACTTTACCGTGCCATGCAAACCATCAACTCTAACCCAGATCAGCCCCACAGAAATTTAGGCAATAGAAAAATGCAAGTGGGGAATCAGCTGAGAGCACACACGTGGGTGTTTACACCCAGACCTCACCATGCAGGAGGCTGGTTTCACCCCAGTCTCCTCCAAAAGAGAGCAGGGGTTGGGCTGGGAGCCTCAGAGAAGCCAAAACCTCGTCCTCATTATCCCATGACACCTCAGCAAACTGTTTGGGGACCCCAAACCCAAATGGAGGGTCCAGTCCCCAGCTGGCTGGCTTTGATGACAACAAGTGCAATAGCAAAGCACAGCAGGAAAGCTCTGCACATATAAACTCGATCAGAGTAGGCTTACAGCCTGTGCCTACATATGGTCTGGAAACGTGCATGTTCACCCCTCCTCATCAAAGATTTATATCTTATGGGTCTTCAGAGTGTTTATGCTTCACCCTGCAAGTGCAGAGTTAAGTTGTTCATGGATTACTTCAGAGCAAACCAGGCTGGGGGACTGTGCAACTCAGACATACATTTAACATGGGTGCAATGCACACGCATGCACTGAGCCAACTAAAAAGAATAGGCATTCTAAAATTAAGCCTTGCCCCTCCCTGTGCTTTTCGTCTTGCCCTCCCCCACATACGCTGTGCCCTGTGACACAGTCTTTCATTTCATGACCACATGCCATTGCGCTGAGTCCCTCCAGGGCTGATGTATACTGGGCGTTGAACAGTTTCCAGCTGCAGCTTTCAGGGTCCCTGTTGGAGCCAAGGTTTCCGTGCAGTCTCGCATCCACATATGGATCACAGGCACACGCATTTGTTCCTCCAGCCCCGACAGAGGAGGCATCTCCAGAATGAACGTCAGCAATGTTTGGATGATATGAAGAGCTGTTAGGAAGTGGTGTCAAATAAGGAGAGGAGCAGAGCTTGGTGTTGGCTGATCTGGCAGCATTCCCAGGGCTCTGGGGAAAAGAGAAACACCACACAGCATCTCTTTGGCATCAGTTGGCACTGGTCAGGGAATCTGGCCAAGGTGTGACAGGGCCATTGCTGGAAGAGGTCATATTCCTCCAAAGGGAGATGGCTATGGCAGGAGGAGGAAAGACTCATTAGGATAACAGTTTGCATCCTAATGCTTGGGAGCTCAGCCCGATGACAGGCACTACTGCATCTGCCCTGGGCAAGAAACAAGGGGGAAGGTTCCTCTAAATGGTGCATGAGCAAGGAGAAACACCACCTTTACCTCACCACCCAGCCCCTAGAAACCCCTTCCCTTAGGGAAAAAAAAAAAAAAAAAAAATTCACAGAAGAGACTCCCCCAAGGGTCTTCCCAGGCTGCTGAGCTCCAGCACACCACCACAGGGCAAAGAGGGATGTGCTTGGGAGGCTCCAGATTCACAGCATCCATAGAGACAGGGCTTGCAGGAGGTGTCCTACCTTGCCTGACACTCTCTTTTTTCTCCCCAGCCTCTTTCTTCGGGGACAGCTACGTGGAGATGCCCTTGGCAGACGCCTCACGCACCGTGAGGCTCCACCTACAGCTGTTTACCAGCCAGGGGAATGGGCTGCTCTTCCTGGCCGCTGGCCAGCCCGACCACCTCCTACTCCAGCTGCGAGGTGGCAGCCTGCAGGTCAGCACCCCACTATAGGTCAGGGCTTCATCTGGTGCAACGATGAACGGGAACAGCACTTGAAAGTGACAACTCATGGGGCCAGATAGCAACATGGACAGCCAAGACCCCTGCCAGGGGATGTTAAGAGTTCAAGAGGAGAGCAGACACAGTCTTGGGAGAATAAGTTATAAGAGAAACAGGCTCCATCTGGGATAGCTCCTCACCTACTGCCTGGGGTGATGCTGGGGAGCATTGTGGAGACATCCAGACATCAGCACCCCATGCACAATGCACAGACAGACGTGGAGCACAGCAGCCTTGGGGTGCAAGAGGTTAGTGAAGAGAAGGGGTGAGACAAGGGGGTCTAGAGTAAGAAGAGATCTCCCCTACCCCACCACAGACCAAGCTCAGCTAAGGGCATGGGAAGGGATCAGGACAGAAGAATAAAATTCCCCTCTTGTGGTTATGGTGTTGGCATCCACCATGAAGGAATGGAGCAGGGAGCATCTGAAACACATCCTGCCTCTCCTGCAGCCTGGGCTGGGCCACCAACCACATCTAAACCAAAGCAGGAGAACAAGCAAGCATCTGGCCAGAGGTCTCCCTAATGCAGACCATGTCTCAGGGTCCATCAGCTAACCCTTTACTTAGGCAGGCTCCGGGCTGCTGCCTGTGGGGAGCAAAACCTGCTATTTCCCCTGCCTGTTCCCAGGGAGAGGGCTGGAACAGCCCAGGCTGCAGGGGTGGATGGAGCAGAGCATGAGGAGCTAGCATCTGGCAGGAATCCTTCATGGGGGGAGAGAGAAAGCCCAGCAGTGAAATGGAGGACTCCAGTGAAACAGCCTTGAGACTGGGCTTTGCTGAGAAAGAGTGACAAAGGAGAGAAATTCAGAGAGCAGGACAGAGAAGACATGACCACAGGGGGATCTAGCTGGCAAGGGAGGAACATGTCCAGAGGAGGAAGAGGGCAGGATTAACAATAGTGAGCAGAGGGACTAAAATCCTTGAGAGCCTTCAGGAACAGTCCATGCTTCAGTAGGTATTTCTGGTCAGTGAAGATGTGTCTTCTGAGCTGCAGATAATGCCTTGTTTGATCTGAGCACTTTTCACATCCTTCCCTGCAGGCCAGGCTGCAGCTGGGATCTGAGGAGGTGATGCTGCAGTCTCCAGCAGAGCTGCAGCTGAATAACCTGGCAGTGCATGATGTGGAGCTGCTGGTGGAAGATGGCAGGATGACACTGACCATTGATGGCCTCTTCAACAGCTCCATGGACATCCCTGGGCCCATGCAGGAGCTGGACATCCAGTACGGCCTCTATGCTGGTGGGACAGGCAACCTTGACCTGCCATACCTTTCTGAGGCCACTTCATCCTTCAGAGGTTGTCTCCAGTCAGTGACATTCAATGGCCTGGATGTCCTTTCCCCTCTGTCCTCTGATGGCAGTTCCAAGATCTTCCACCAGGTACAGGAAGGGTGCAGCACACAGTTCTCTGCAGACCCCGAGGACCCTTTTGGGTTCCTGGGGCCACACTCCTACATCACATTTCCCACATGGGATGCAAGGGAGGAAGCAACCATTGAGTTTGTGATAACAACAAGCATCACCCAGGCACCCCTTATTTACCATGAGGGGCTGGAGAATGATTTCTTCTACCTGGAGATCTTCAATGGGCGCCTGAGAGGGTTTGTTGAGAAGGGAAACGGCATTATTGTCCTGCACAACAATGTCTTCATCAGCGATGAGCAACAGCACTATGTCAAAGTCTACACTGACATCCACAAGTTTGAGATACTTATAGATTACTACGCCTCATCCACATCCAACCGAGGCATCAACAACTACCTGGACCTTCAGGGAAACCTCTTCATTGGAGGTATGAATGAAAAAGCTTTGCAAAGGCTGAGAGAACATCATCTTGCTTTCATCTCAGTGTGGACCATGACCAACAACTCATTTGTTGGCTGCTTGGAGGACCTGCGGATAAACCTGCAGAGGAGAAGTCTACAAGATGCAGTGATCACAAAGGACATCACATCAGGCTGCGGAAAGCAGGAGCACTACTGGGACTATGACGAGGCATATGAGCATGATGAGGCACCCACCTCCCCCCCTCCAGATGTCTGGTCAGGAGCACCAGGTCTGGTGGTAGAACCATGTCGGCCAGACAACAGCTTCCCACCCGCCTTTGCCAACATCAGCAGGCTGCTTCATGTCAGCCCCCTTATTGTCTCTGAAGGGGGCACAGCCTATCTGGAGTGGAAACATGCCCAGCCAACAGTAGACTTGAGTCTTGCAAACATCCGTCAGTCCCAAATCCTCTTTAGCATCACCAGTGACCCTAGACATGGCCAGTTGGAGCTAGACATTCCTGGGTCCAGGAGCAGAAGGAAGTTCACCTTGTTGGACATTGTGAATCGGAAAGTCAGGTATGTCCATGATGGTTCCGAGGGGCCCATGGACCAGCTGATGCTGGAAGTGACAGTGACTGCTCAGCAAGGGGTCCCAGAGTGCTTGCGGCAAGGGCAGATATACCTGCTGCCCATCATGATCAACCCCATCAATGATGCCCCACAGGTGATCTTTCCCCATGGGAACCACATGACAATCCTCAAGCACACACGGAAACACCTGACCACGGACATCTTGCAGGTCCTGGATGATGACACATCCTGTGATGATCTCGAATTCCAGCTGCATGGTGGCCAGCAGATGGAAGAGGGTTACGTGGAGTATGACTTTCATCCTGGAGTGCCCATCGAAGAGTTCTCTTGCAGGGACCTAGAAGCAGGCAACGTAGTCTATGTGCACCAGAGCGGGACAAATTTACAGCTCACCTTGCAGGTGAGTGATGGCACAGTCCCAAGCCCCACTGCCACCCTGAGGATCCTCGCCATTGAGCCTGACATCCACCTGCACAACAACACCGGCCTCTCCATCTCCCAAGGAGAGGCTGCACGCATTACCACAGCCAACCTGTCAGTGGAGACAAATGCTGTGAAACAACGGGTTGCCATCCTGTATGTCCTCACAGAGCCCCTAAGGTATGGTGAGGTCCAGAAACAAGGGAGCATGGGAGGGGAATGGAAAAAAGTCGAGTCCTTCCTCCAGCAAGACCTGGAGCAAGGACGCCTACAGTATTTTAGCACAGACTCAGAGCACCATTTGGAGGATGTTGTGGAAAAGTTGAAATTTGAAGTCCACGTGGGGCAGAAGGTCTTGCAAAACAAGACTTTCCTCATACAGATTAAAAGAGCCACCATTAAGATGAGGACCATGGTGCCCCTCCAGATGAAGAACAAGCGGCACAGAAATATCACCAGTGAGGAGCTGGAGGCAATGTTGGAAGATCCAAACTCTGCCCCAGTCCTCTTCCACTACATGATAATCCAGGCTCCCAAAAAGGGAAACCTGGAGCTGCTTGGCAACAGACTGACCAAAGGCTTTGGATTTACCCAAGATGACCTGCAAAGAAACCACCTGAGCTACAGTGCAACCATCAGGAACTCTCAGCAAGCTGAGGACACCTTCCAGTTTCGTGTCCATGGTGGCAAGCAGTACTCTCCCATCTATACCTACACAATCAACATTGGTGGGGACCCTGATGCACCAGCCCTAACCAATGTTCTCCTGACAGTGCCAGAAGGGGGGCAAGCCCTCATCTCCAAGGACCACTTGTTTGTACAGAGCATGAACAGTATGGATTACCTCTACAAAGTGATTGAGGGGCCAGCACATGGGAGGCTGGCCTGGGCTGCATCCCATGCCTGGGCCTCCAGAGAGGAGATCACAGAGTTCACCAATGATGACATCCTCCACCGCCGGCTGCTGTACCAGCATGATGACTCCGAGACACTGGAGGATGACATCCCCTTTGTAGCAACCAGGCAGGATGAGGGCAGCACTGAGCCTGATGAGGAGGAGGTGAGAGGTGTTTTCAGGGTCTCCATCCAACCCATCAACGACCACCCCCCGGTCCAAGTGGTGAACAAAGTTTTCAGCGTAGTGCGCAATGGGCAGCATCTGCTGACGACAGATGACATTGCCTTCACCGACAAGGACTCTGGTTTCTCCGACTCACAGCTGGTTCTGGCGAGGAAGGATATTTTATTTGGCAGCATTGTGTCTGTTGATGACAGAAGCCACCAGGTCTATCGGTTCACACAGGATGACTTGAGAAAGAAGAAGATCCTCTTTGTCCATTCAGGGGCTGACCGGGGCTGGATCCAGCTGCAGGTCTCAGATGGTCTCCACCAAACCACAGCCCTCCTGGAAGTACAGGCATCAGACCCCTACATCAAGATAGTCAACAACACTGGTCTAGTCATCCACCAAGGCAGCCGAGGGAGCATTGACTCCTCTGTTCTCAGCCTAGAGACCAACATGGACATCAGGTCAGATGAAGAGATACGGTTCCTGATAACAACCCTGCCAAGGTGGGGGACTGTGCTGAGAGGGGAGCAGCCTGTCATGGCCTTCTCCCAGAGGGACCTGCTAGCAGGAGAGATCTCCTACCACCACAATGGAAGCAGGAACAGCCGGGATGAGCTCCAGTTCACTGTAGAAGCAAACGAGGTGTCAGTGGAGGACACACTGGCCATCAGTGTGTTCTTGGATACCCATCCCACCCCTCTGCACATAGTCAATCACAAGGAGATCCATGTCTTCCAGGGGGAAGCAGCTGGGATCAAGGAGGAGTACTTACTGGTGAGTATTCCCTTCTCTAGTCATTCCTTAAGCCTGCATCACTTCCCTGGCCACCAAACCAGGACAGCCACCAGTGGAATTCCCTTTTATATCCACCTTTCCAGATCAAAGACATTGTGTCCATGTCAGGCTTTGCCTGGGGTGGGGCAGGGGGGTGTGGGGTGTGTCCAGCATGGCCTCAGCAAGACGACTCTTGCAGCTCATCCCACAGCAAAGCCTTGGGGGACCGCACAGCAGCACACTGTGGGGAACTCATGCCTTGTCTCCCCTGCACTAACAGGTGGTCCACGAAGAGATCCCTCCCCAGGATATAGTCTACCTGGTGAGCAGCCTTCCAGCCTCTGGCTTCCTGGCAATGCTTCAGGACAGCCGAGATGCCAATGAGCAGCCCAGCCTGGACCCCATCCAGTCCTTCACTCAGGAGGACATCAACAATGGCAGAGTCCTCTACCTCCACTCCAAGCCAGACGAAGAGCATGACCGGTTTGTCGTGGACATCACAGCCCATGGTGCAGACCCACTGGAGGGGGTGGTGGTGAGCCTGGTTGTGCTCCCCATCACCATTCCCCTGGATGTCTATAACATCACAGTGCCAGGAGGTGGCTCTGCTACCCTCTCCACAGGCGTTCTCAACATCCCCAACACCTACTACGCAGCTCTCGGTGTGGAGTTCAGGGTGCTCGAGCCACCCCGGTTCGGCACTCTCTTGAGCAGCGAGCGGCCTGAGGATGGCGAGCTGCATGGCTTCACCTGGAGTGAGGTAGAGCAGCCAAGGGTGCCCGTTTACCCACCACACTGCTTTCCCAGAAGGCTTGGGAAGACCCCAGGGGTAGGATCTGGCCTTCCATGGCTCTGAAAGGCTAGGGTGGGCTGAGGGTTTTTCTCCCCATCAAAGAACTGCCCTTGGGATGGAATGGTTTGCCCCTCAGACAGGACTCTCATCAATCCCCGAGTGTGGTTCAGTAATGTTCCTGGGGATGCTCGAGAGCTAGTAGTAGGTGCCCAGCTTACTCCCTCCTCCCAAGGAGGTACACATACCCCCTTCCCAGCGGGACCGGTGGCTTGAGTCCTTCAAGAGAGTCACCCCTCCCCTATCCGTCAGGTGGAGAAGCAGCAGATCCAGTACAGGCAGGATGGTGCCCGGTCCCAGGCCGACAGCTTCACCCTCATGGCCAACGCCTCTGAGATGGCCCGGCAGAGCCAGCCCAGGACCCTCTTCATCACCATCCTGCCCAGCAGCTCCCGGGGACCCCGGCTGAGGCTCAATGCCGGGCTGCAGGTAAGAGCGGAATGCCACGGGGATGGGCAGCCGCCCAGTGGGGTGCACCCCTGGGTGCTCAGCCCTACGACACCCGGGGTTGGCCAGACCAGCGTGGGGACCCCAGGGGCTCCGCTCCGAGCCTGCCCACGCACACCCGACAATTCGGGCACAGTGGAGCCGGAGTGCAGCCCAGAGGCGGGCGATGGGCTCCGAGGAAGGAGAGACGGTTTCCCAGCGGGGGCCAGGCTTAGCAGGAGGCGGAGACTGAGCTGTGGTGGTATGTCCCTCCTCCACCCCGTCCCTCGCTGATACTGAGACCGGCCACAAGATGGGAGCATCGCCCCACAGCAGCGCCTCATCCCCCGGTCCCCAGCGCGCTGCCACGGCGGCAGGCAGCTGCCCGGCAGCGGGCAGGGCAGGCTCGGCTCCTCACCTCCCCTCTGCTAAGGGCAGGCAACCCGCTTCGCTTTCCCGAGTCCCCGAATAATTCTTGGGAGCACGAAGAGCAGCTTGCCCACGTTGACTCAGCACGGAAATACTTAATTATTTAGGCAGCTTTCACACCTCTCCTTTTGCTTATCTTGGTAAAGTGAGAAGCAAATAGGTCTCACCTGCTCCTGAAGGCTCACCTTCTGCTTCAGACACTTCCCTGCCCCAGTCAGGACTCGCTAGCATGAAACTGCAGCAAAGAAATTATTAGAAAACATGCAAGAGTGCCAGCTCAGCAGGATCATTCCCTTCTGCTCCCCAGGCTATCCTCACACGTCCTAGGATTTTCCAAGCTGGCAGCAGGGAAAGCAGCTCCTTCTATCAGAATCACCATCTCCATGACTTTGGGAAATGGTTTGGGCTCTGGAAAAGATGCCCAGGAGGAAAGGTACAGGCTGGCCTGCCGAGATAGCCCCAGAAGCAAGGAGAGGGCCAGGGCTGGCAGCAAAGTTTGGAGGGTGCTCCCATCCACGTCCAACCCCGGCTTTGGGCCTGCCTCTGTTACACCCCCAGCCCAGGAAGCTCGGCCGCCTCCCAGCTTTAGGTGGTGCCTGCAGGATCTGCCCCAGCTGTGCTGAAATCCTGCGCTCTGACAGAGCAAGGATAACCCCTTGGCTTTAGGGCCCACTGCAGCCCCTCAGCCCCATTCCAGAGTCACCAAAGCCCCTCTCTCTGCTCACTGGGAACTAGGGCATCCTAAAAGGTCTGCATCCCAAAAGTACTGCTCAGTTCTGGCTCCGACAGGATGGGCCCAACAAGCAGCTCTGGAGTTGGAAAAGGCTCCTTGCTCTGAGCAGGAATGATCTTAAAGCAACCCGAGGTTCAGGAGGGGCCCAGCCCTGCTGTGTTTGTGTTTGGGTGAGAGATGACTTCAGCGTTTAAAGGTCAGGCCGGGTCTAGGAGAGAGATTGCACAAAGCCTTCCTCAGCTGCTTGTGCCTGCCAGCTCCAGGGGTGCAAAGTCCACGCAGGGCTGGGGAGACAACAGGCAGGGTTTGGACCCCAAAGCGGAGCTCCCTGCAAAGGACCAGGTAGATTTGCCTCAAGCAGCTGTTTGGGTTGCATCAGGAGAAAGGATGGCTGGATGCCACCAAGAGAGAGGCTTCCACTGCTGTGCCAAACACAGGGCCGTGCTCCCAGTGCTGTTTTGCTGCCTCCCTGCACGCTCTCCTGGAGAGCAGAGGTGACACGGAGGCTGAGCAAACATAATGAGTCAAGTAAACGAGAGCAGGAACCAGGCGGAAGGCTTTAATAATTCAGAGAGGACAGGGTGAATGACGGAGCAGGTCAGCTCTGGTGGCACGGGCTCTCGGTAGGGAGTAAAGCCACTCCAGCCACCACATGTGCCCGTGCCCAGTGGGCATTGCCTGCAAATGCCTCTCTGAGCTTTGAGCATGGGGAGCTTTCCTTGGCACTGAGCCCTGAGCACGACTGCAATTCCAATGGGTGCTGAAGTGACCTCGTTGTGGGTGCTGGGGAGAAGGAGCAGGCCAAAAGCCACGGTGCACATATGTGGTGGAGCATCAGCTCCTGCACTGGCCTTGTGCCCATCAGCACTTCCCCCATCCCATCTCTCACAAGCTGTGTTTTCAATCCTGCCTCCTGCCATCCCATGAGGATTGCTGAGGGATTTAATTTCACTGTCGGCACCCACACCCACTCAAGAAATGTTTTGTGTTAGGCCATCTGAAAAGAGCACAAAAGAGCTGATCTAACCCATCTCGGCCAGCTGAGCAGTTTCTTCAGTGCCTGGGTGTTGTTTTACGGGTTTGTAGGATGCAGACCAGGCTTGCAGTGCCACGGGATGCAGTGCAATCCTGCCCTAACACCCCACACGAGCTGCAGGAAGGCTCTGGTCCGTGTGCCCCACAATTTTTTGGGCATCCTGAGGCTGAAAGGCAGCTCTGGGGTGTGCAAGCAAAACCTGCCTGACAGCACAGGATTCATCCCCGTGGTTTGCCAAGACTGAGATATAGCAGGGGATTAGGACTGGAGAAAATTGTTGCCTCCAGTTGGAGGGGGCAGATGCTGGGGCTTTGGGGTGGCAGCATCCCTGAGGGGGGTGGGCACTGCTGGCTGGAGGGAAATGGCCCTGGGAAGCTTTGTGGTGGCCCTGACCTTGGCCACATACTTGTAATTCCTGGAGGGTTTGCTGGGGCGGCTTGTGGCCTCGCTGCAGCCTTGTGAGGGGGTGGTGGGATGGGTGATCTGCTGCAAGCACGAGCTAAGAGAAACACCCAGCCAGGGAGAGACGGGACCTGCGGTCATCACGTACACAGCAGCAGTTCAGGGATGAGGTCATAGAATCATGGAATAGTCTGGGCTGGAAGGGACATTTAAAGCTTATTTAGACCAACCCCTTGGCAGGGAGCAGGGACATCTGCAACTAGAGCAGGTTGCTTAGAGCCCCAGCCAACCCTGGTTTCAGGGATGAGGCAGCGACCACCTCTCTGGGCCACCTGGGCCAGGGTCTCACCACATTTGGTGTCAAAAGTGTCTTTCTTCTCTCTGGTCCAAATCTCCCTCTTTTAGTTCAAACCATCACCTCTTGTTCTGTCCCAACAGGCCCTGAGGCTGGGGCTCAGGGACCCCATAAAAAGCTCTTACCCCACAGAGCAATGGGGAGAGGCAGACCAAAGGCACAGCCTCTGCCTCAGCCGCATAAGCTGAACCAACATCATGCCTTCTTCCCCTTCCAGTGCTTGGGGAAACCAAGGCATAGAGGGGTGAGCCCTCACCTCTGTCCTGCACACACCATGCCGATGCACGGATCCAGCTGCATGGCATGTGCTGACAGACACGGCAGCAGCGCAGGGTGACGCAGAGCTGGGAACAGGCCAGATGATGGAGGCATCACCCAGCATGTGGACAATGCTCCTTTGTTGGGCTGGGATGTGCTCAGGCACCCAGTGAAGTGGTCAGAGCAAGGACAGGATCTGCAGCAGGCTGGGACAGAAGAGAGAGGTACTGGGGGCATCCCAGGGGGATTACAGCCTCTCCTTATTCCCCAGCTGCAGGAAGGGGCCACAGCTCCCATCGGCCCCCACATCCTGAGCGCTGAGGACGAGGACTCCCCTTCAGAGGCGGTGACCTACTCCATCCAGCCCCCAGCCAATGGGAAGGTTGTGCTGAGGTCGGCGCCCAGCACTGAGGTCCGTCAGTTCACCCAGGCCCAGATAGATAATGGCCTCATCCTCTTCGTGCATCAAGGTATGGTAGGGCTGAGGTGTTCCAGCCCCCTGGTGTCACCCCTGTCCTGAAGGAGGGGACACCACTGGAGGGGAGCACTGTGCCACCAAGGCAGGTGTTAACCCCACCACACAGCACCCTGGTCCAAACCATGCCAGGTTAAGCAGGGGCTTCAGTTCCCTGTCTCCCCATAAATGCCCAGTTCTGTGCTTTCCACAGGGCCCCTGGATGGGGGCTTTGCCTTTGACCTGTGGGATGGTGAGAACCTGTCTCCTGGGCACTTCTTCCTCGTCAGGGCTCAGAGAGAGCCTCTCATCAGCCTGGCCAAGAAGCAGAGCCTCACTGTCTGCCCAGGTAGGTATAAGCATGTTCCACATCCTCCCAGTTTGATGGCAAACAGGGCCTTTGGACCCCTCCACCACCTCCTGCCCAAGAGATGCCCACGGCAGATACATACTGCATGTGTTTTCCAGGTGGCCTGCAGCCCATCACTAGCCAGAACCTTCAGGCAGTGAACACCAGCCCCGCCGGCTCCACTGCTGTCTACTACAGCATCGAGCAAGCCCCGCGCCTGGGCAGGCTGAGCACCTCCCAGGGAGAGGAAATCAGGAACTTCACCCAAGCCCAGGTGAGTTCTCACCAGCCCCAGGACCTCAAGGACACTGCAGCCTGGGAGTCCTAGCCTGGCTCTGCTGCCACCACAGGCAGAGGCAGATGCTCTCTCTCAGGAGGCAGAAAAAGGCTGCAGCCACACCGTGACTTTTGCAGCAGCTACTAAGAGGGATTAGGAGCTGCTGCCCCAGCACTAGCTTTGCTACAGCCACCAAGCCTTGGATTTAGCACCAGGGGAGGCTCAGGGAGTTATAATCCCCTTTTCTTAGTCTACCACCCTGCTGCAAACCCAGCCACCCTGCCTGCAGCAAGAGCCAAGCACGATGCTTTCAGTCCCTCTGCGAGCAAAGCCTTGTTACCACCCTTCTGCCCCAGGGCTAGGCTTTTGCAGGGCATCGCAAAGGGCTTATTCCAGCCATCACTCTGAAGCACATGGGTTTGCCCACCTTGCTGTGCTCACCCTCGGAGGAAGCCTGGACCAGCTCTTGGAGAATGCCAGTCGAGCTCAGCCCTTCATCTGAGCCTCAGTCATCCCCGTTACTGGGCAGAAACATCAAGGCAGAGAGACACCATGAACTGCCAGTGGTGGCTGCCATGCCATGGCTGGTGATGATCTCCACTTCTTACCTAATTAAGGCTTGGCTGATAAGAGCCCAGGGTACACACATGGGCTCCAGCACAGCATCACCAGGGTCTCACGTCCTCCCCAAGCCACAGTGTCCATCCCACCAGAAATTATACACACATCCATCTCCCACATGGTATCACCCACTCTGGGTATTTATTTTGCCATTTAGCAGAGCTAGTTGAGGTTTTTTATTTTATTTTTAGGTGGACAGTGGGTTGATTTTCTACCAGCATGAGATGCCAGAGAAGCCCTTCTGGCTCACCCAAGATGCCATCCACTTCCGTGTGGTGGCTCCCACAAGCATCTCGGATTCCTTCATCCTCCTTGTGCAGATCTCCTTTGAAGCCGAATGTCCCCAGCGCTCAACTCAGCTATGGAGAAATGCAGGTAAGAGAGAAGCAAGGGAAAAACAAGCTCTCCTGAAGTTCAAACTTGTTTGTCTTGGGCTTGTTTGTCTGAAGACCCCACCGTGCAATTTTCCATGGCCACCCAAGCACAAGCTTTGATATTATGCCAAGCAACATCTAAAATTGCATCTATCTTTTTGCTGGCTCCCTGCACAATTCCTTCCTCCATCATCTTACCAAAGTAATGCATCCCAGTTGTCTTCCCATCCCTCTTCATTTCTTTGCAATCCTCTGTTTTGCTCTCCCCTGGGTCTGCTCTCCTCTCCAGCAGATCCTGGCTCTTCCTGGGGATGACAGACTTTTGAGTTTTCCCTTTTCTCCCCAGGTCTGCAACTCACGAGGGCTCAACGGGCTGAGATCAGCACTTCAGTGCTGGATGCTTCCAACCTCCTGAGTCAAATCCCAGTCCCTGAGAGGCCTGCACACGATGTTGTTTTCCTGGTAACAAGGCTGCCAGCCCATGGGCAGCTCTTGGTGGCCGGTGTGCCCCTGGAGCAGTCACGGCCACTCTTCCTGCAGTCAGACCTAACTGCAGGGCACCTAGCATATGCCCATGGTGGGGACAGGGTCTCTGAAGACCATTTCAGATTTAAGGCTTGGCTCCGTCCCCAGACACGGCATTCCATCCATCCTCCACAGGAAGGGGTAGTCATCTCTGAAGCTTTCAATATAACAGTGACCACCAGCAGCAAGCCAACACAGGTGGTGAGACGACAGGAAGTGCTGCAGGTCCCACATGGCTCCATAGTGACCTTGTCCCAAGAATACCTGGACGTGATGGACCCATCAGGCTCCCCAGAGGAGATGGTGTACACTGTCCTCCAGAGACCCCTTGCTGGTCACCTGGCCCACACCCACAACCCACAGGAGGCCATCAACCGCTTCACCCAAGCAGATATCAATGCAGGTCACATCGTGTTTGTTGCCACTGGAAGACGTGCCCCAGGGTTGTTAGCCCTGAGCCTTTCTGATGGCCACCATCCACCCACCCTGACCTCAGTAGAAGTTGAGTTGCTGCCTGAAGTGGGCACTGCTTCCAGCCCAGTGCTGCTGGAGGTGCCCCAAGACCTGAACAGGGCCTCCGTGTCCCAGCATCACCTCCTGGGAACTGCACAGCTTGGGGCAGGCAATGCCCTCTACAGGATCACCAAGGACCCAAGGTTTGGCCAAGTGCAGGTCAACCAAAAGCCAGCACGGGGCTTTTCGCAGAAGCAGCTGGATCGTGGGGAGGTGACATTCACCTTCACTGACCTCATCTCTCCTGAGGATGACTTCCAGTTTCTTGCCATGTCACGGGCAGCAAACAGGACCGGGGTGGTAAATGTGACCGTCCGTGCCTTGGTGAAGGCTCGGTCAGGCAGCGTGTGGCCCAGAGGCACCACAGCCATCCTGGACACCACTGTCCTTGATGCCAGCGAGCTGGCCAACCACACCAAGAGCATCCCCATTTTCAAAATCCGCAGGGCACCCCATGGCAGCCGTCTCATGAAGGTTTCCAGGGATGCAGGAAAACCCACCACTCCAATTGAGACCTTCAGCCAGAGCGAGCTGGAGCAAGGGCTGGTCGGGCTGGAGGTACTGGATGCTGGGGAGACTGACCAGCCCCTGCAGAGTGACAGCTTCATCTTTGAGCTAGTGGCTGACGGTGTGCCACCGGCACTGTCATCCCTGGGGTACAGCACAGAGCCCTACAACGCCTCAAAAGCCTACGGTGTCACCCTGCTCACAGCCCCTGTGGCACCATCACCCCTTGTGCCCCAACCCCAGGGCACAGCATGGAGCAGCCCTAATGCCAGCGAGCTGGGCATGCCCCCTACTGCCTGGCCAAGCCCCAGTGCCACCACCAGCCCCAGCCCTGTGGAGGGAGGCACCTTCCTCAGCTTCATTGAGGCCAACATGTTCAGCATCATCATTCCCATCTGCCTCATCTTCCTCCTGCTGGCTCTCATCCTGCCCCTGCTCTTCTACCTCCACAAGCGCAACAAGACAGGAAAGCACCATGTCCAAGGCATTCCCTCCTCCAAGGCCAAGAACGGGGCTGTGCCAGATCAGGAGACCTTCCGGAGGACGGACCTCAACCAAGGAATCCCCCTAACGACTGTCAACTCCCTGGAGAGCAAAGGCACAAGTCCCCCACCCCAGGGCAAAGGTCCTGGGGCACCACCCGACCCTGAGCTCCTCCAATACTGTCGGACTTCCAACCCCCCCTTGAAAAACAACCAGTACTGGGTGTGAAGGGCTCAGGTGTGGGGCCATGAGACCATCTGGGGGTCTGGACCCTCTTGGAGCACCACCTTTCACCTCCTCCTGGCTCTCCTCCTCCACCCTGGGAGCTGGTATCCCACGGATGCAGGAGGGCCCTGGGGATATGGGTGCTGCCAGTCCAGCCCACCTGGGAGCCCCAAATCTCCAGGTGGCTTTGGGCAGGGGAGGGGGGCACTGCATAAGCAAGTGGGTGCTGGCCAAATGCCTGAGCATCCCCGGGGAACACTGACTTTGGGTGCTCATTTGAGCCATCCTATAGTGGCCAGAGTGCTGGAGAGGACCTGACGACACTGGTTCCCACTGAGCCACCCAGGCAGGTCCGGTGGTGGCTCCTCCATGGGCAGCACCGACCGCCACAAGGGTGTTTGCCATGGCTCTTGGCGCAAGAGGGAGGATGAGGAGTGGCTTGCACTGAGTCAGGCAGGGGATTGTAGCTGCCCAAATCCCCCAGGGCTAGGCGGGCTGAGACACTGCAGCAGAGGCTCGGAAAAAACTCTGTGGCCAATGCCAGGGGAATTTAAGGAGTCCCCACCCACTTGGAAAAAAAAACAAAACAAAACAAAAAAAACCACCGCCTTGCTCTTTCTCTTCGTGCTTGCTGTGTGTTTCATAAAGCAGATTGCACCGAGCCCCAGAGGGGTGGGTTGCACAACAGGTAGGATTCCCTGGGCGGGGAGGGACGGCAGGAGTTCACCTGGGCAGCATGAAATCGGAGAGGAGAGCGGAGAACCCGAGCCAGTGCAGTTTTCCACGGTATGCTCCAGTACGGCAGAAGTAAACAGAATAAAGTGCCTTTTCCGAGGTTCATCTCAGTTTTCGTCAGCTGTCTCCCTTGCCAGGTCTGTTTTAAGCCTGGTGATCTGCTGAGTGACATTTGGAGGTAATGGACCAAATTCTGGGCTCTTGCTCAATTTTTCCTCAGTCTGGAGTTCTTAAAAAAAAAAAAAAAAAATAATAATATCTGAAATAGAGGAAAAACTGAGTGCTGAGCTCAGGATAGGACCCAAAAATAATACCGGGCATTGCTGCAGCTGGGAAGCTCATCACAGGGCACATCCCACTCTCACAACACCGATGGGAAGCCAAAATGAGCCCCCAGGGACCATGGGAGATGTTTTACATTTGCATCCCACCTCACCCAGAGTAAAATCCATCCACGATCCCCCTCCCCAAGACAACAGCCCTTGCGGTCCCACTCTGAGGCTGTGGCAGAGCCCAGATGTTTGCTTGGACCATGCTGGCAGTCTCACTGGCTGGGTTTACGGTGCCAAACGCTTGCTGAGCAGTAAATCACACCTGCCCCACTCCAGCTGGCTGGTGCTAGCATGTCCCACTGGGCACTTACAGCCATCAGGGTGTCTCCATCCAGCCCCACATCCCCCAGCCCCAACCTGCCCCATGGTACCAGCAAGATGAGGCACAGCAGAGGCAGCCCAGGCACCTGCAAGCCCTCTTGGCCCAAGGCAGCCCATGCCAATGGGTGCCAACCTGTGCACTGACACTGCCTTCCCTGCTGCAACCTCCCCACCTCCAAAACCTATCTCCAGAGAGGGGAAAAAATGAGGTTTCCTTCTACTCAGAGGCAAATCACATTCCCTCCCCTCTGTAAAATGGGGATGGCACAACCAGGCTGCCTACACCATGGCTCAGAGCTTGCTGGGGTGGTGCTGCTCCCAAAACCTTAGGCCATCACCTCCCTCGCTTTTCTGGCTCACAGCTCTGTGCCTTCCCCATCACATTTTAACCAGCACATTCATCCTTCTCCTTAAGTATGTATGGACCTCTCAGCAAGGGCTGGAGGGCTGCAGGGAAGCTGGGCACATCCACCAAGGGCCCCCTCGGAAGCAGCTGCCATGTTTTCCTTTTGACTGCTTTTCACTTCGCACCCAGGGATTAAATAGAAGGAACATGGCCTATTTTGCAAGTTGCATTGAAAGAGAACCAGGTTATTTTTAAGGCTTGTGGTTGTATTTCTGCTGCTGGGAAACATCCACTTCCTGAGGTCAGGGGAGGACAAACAGTAACCTGGAAGATGCCAGTGTGGATCATGGTTCTCCAAGGCCAAGCTCTGCTGGCAGGGTTTAAATCCCAAGCAAAGCCAGTGGCTCTGCTTGGGTTATTTAGGGTTTGCAGCATGTTGGCTGGGGCAGGATCAGGCCCAGCCTTGGTGCTGCCCACCACAACCCACCCACCCACCCAGGGAAGGCCTGAGGGTCCAGGTGGGCTCCTGCCCTGCCATGGAACAGACAAACCGCAGCCCATACAAGTTCAAAAGTTTCCTGCTAAGGCCCTTTTGGCTTCCCCATATCAGAAGCTGGTGCAGCATCTCTGCCTTCTCCATCTCCTCACCCCAGTTTTGGCCAGAACCACTCTGGCCCAGGAGGTTTTGGGGGTGATGGGAGCTGGGCTGCACCCTTCCACAGTTATTAAGTTTCCAGAGGTTTAGGGAAGATGCTTTCAGCTGTTCTGCCAGATGCATTGTTGCCTCCCAAAGCAGGCCAGATGTGCACAGCTGGCTGACAAGAGCTAGTTGTGCCCACCCATGAACTCGCACTCCCTGTTCCCAGACAGCCCAGGTCTCCCACCACCACCTCCTGCACGCCCTTGTGTCTCACACCCCCATCCCTCCCCTGCCAGAACTATTTGTTCTGCAGCAGCACCACTAGCCAGGCCCCTGGCTCCCCCCGACTCTGAGCTATGGGCAGGGAACCTGCACCCATACCGGGGTACATGTCTCCCACCGTCCTGTTGTGGGAGAGAGGGTCACGGGGGTTGCTGCCCCAGAAAGAGATGTCCCTGCTCCTGGTGCCAGGGAGGCATTGCTGTGCCCATTCTGCAAGTGCAGAGAAATGCAGGGTTGGGATGGAGTGGGGACATCAGGTGTGGGAGCACTGGGAAGGACAGAAGAGGGGCTGTGAGAAGATGCTGAAGGCACCTGGTCATGAAGACCTCCATATGTCTACATGCAGCTTCTGAGGACACCTGGGTCGGGGAATAAATGGACAGACAGACACAGCTAGGCTAAAGCAAAGCCTTGAGTCACTAAGAGAAAACGTGTGGTGGCAGAAGTCAGGGCAGGAGCCAGAAGACAGCCAGGTACAAAGAACAGTGAGAAAGTTGCCATGACTCAGAGGTGTGACAGGATGGAGATGACAGGCAATACCTGTCACCACCTCCTACACAGGAAGAAGGGGTATGTCAAGAGCAAGGACATCACCAAGCAGAGTCACCCAAGAGGTGTGAGGACTCAATAGCTGGTGTCCCTTGTCTTCTGTGACACCTCCAGACACCACAATGTGACAACCAGATTACCCAGGCAGTGACACAGGGGGATCACAAGTGGAAAAATACTAAGGAGTTTGTTTCACTTCTATTTTGTTCTTAATTAAAAAGTCACCCTTGCAGGTTCTCCCCCCCTTCAATGGGAAGCCTGTATCCAAGGACAGGACTGGGCCCATCGTAAAGCCCCTGCAGCCCTGCTGGGATTTCAGCCCAGCACTGGGGTTAACATCCTGATTTGGGCTTGGAGCAGCCAGGGTAGGAGGAGCAGCCCTGAGGAGCAGCTCAGGAATAAAGCAGCCCCGCTGCTCTGACATTTCCTTGGCAGGCCCCCAGCACCTTTAAAGCAGCCAGAAAACCTCCTCTTGAGTTACCCAACATCCCCTGGCAGCCTGGCTGTGTCCTGGGCTGGCCATGGGTCCAAGAACCATGGCAAGGCAAAGCTTCCTCAGGCCACACAACTGCCTCGGGAGGCAAGAAGGGGAGTGTAACCCCATGGCCATGTCCCAGGCATCATATCTACAGTAGGCTGGATCAGATACCTCTCCTGGGTTACTGACATCTAGGCAGGAGCTGGAGACATTGGGACTGCATGGGCATGAACACAGAGCAGTAGGGGAGGGTGCCACAGCTCCAGTGACAGGAGCCAGTTTCCAGGCACCTATTCAACTGCAAACAAATACTAGGCCAAACCAGTTTCTTTCAGCATCCACCCAGGGCAGATAGGATTATTTGGCTTTGAAACCCTCTCCGCAAGCTTTAACCATGCAAATGCAGGGGTTCAGCAAATGAGGGACTTGATTCCCAGCCAGGCTTCAGGCCAGCACATACAAGCCCTGCACACAAGACTGGGACCCATGTAAGCAACATGTCCCCAGCCTCCAGACTCCAACAGGCTGTAGAACCTTGTGACAGATTTGTCCATATTGCTTCTGGGGACAGGCATGGCAAGTGCATGAATCCCCTGAGCTCACACAGGCAGCCCTTATCTGTTTTGGAGAGGCTATGCAAGGTCCCAGGGCTCCTGCATCCCTGTCCCCATCCCCAAACCTTGTTGGCAGCTCTCACCAGCCCCAGGAGATGCTCTGGATATTGCTGGGAGCCAGGAGGAGCATGCTAGGGGTCTCCAAAGAGTGCACCTGATGACATGTGATGAGGAGAGGCCTCTAGGAGATCCTACCTGGGAGTGCAGGACAACATTTGTTCCTATCAAGACAGGTGAAGGACCTGACCAGGAGTGGCAAGGTCCTCCTAGGAGCTGCCCCACATGGGGAGACAGACCTCAGGCTGGCTACTGCATGGCATGACAGAGCTCAGCACCTCTGCTCAGCTCAGAGCCAAACCCAGCTCCCTGGGATGCTGGGAGCCCTCCCTCCTTCCTGCCTGCCTGATTTCAGCAGGCCATGCCCACAGCTTGCAGAACAGGCTTCACTGGCAGCAAGCCCTACAGGACGGGACAGAGCCTGGGCGAAAAGCAAGGCTGCAGGCACATCACCCTGGGAGCACCTCACAACAAGCCCATGCAGGGACAGAGCTGTCCCAAGGGGTCAAGGCAGCCTCACCACTACCTGAGATAAAGCTTCCCACGCCCCAGCCAGCAGAGAAAAGGATGAAGAAGTGAGGCCCGGGGCACCAGAAAACATTCCCCATGCAGCTGCTGCCTGCCATGGCTCTCCAGCCCAGATGCTGGTTTAAGTTTCAGACAGACTGAGCAAAACTTCCATTTCCACACCCAGCAACTCCAAGGCAGACAGACAGTGACGGAGGAACAGCCGCAGTCTGTGCTCTCCACCCCTCCTGCAAAAACAACACACCCAGAGACACAGCTCCCGGGCAGTGCAAGACCTACCTCCCCAGGCTCAGCACCATCGTTGGGATCAGAGAGAGATTATCCATCGTCCTGGTACAGAGACCTGGAACAGGGCCTGCCCCAATCATCACCCCGACTCTGGGGGGACCCAGCCCATTGCAGAGCACCAGAGGCTGCAGCATTCAGCAGCAGGGGAATGAAGAGGGCTGTCAAAGGGTAGTTCCCAGTTCTTTCCCCTGTCACAGACACTGGTGAGTCCCTGTTACTGCCCTGGCTGGGAGCTGGAGGGAGCATTTATAGCCACGGCCAGGGGAACCAACTGAGCGGGGTCACGCTTCAGAAACATTTCAGAGGTGCAGTGGAAAGATTGGAGCTGGCAGCCTGAGCTGCCTCCCCCTGCCCCAGGTTCACTGCCACCCCGTGCCGGTGTCCTCCCATCTGCATCTGCCTGGTCTTGCTCCTTCAGGCTCCTCCACCTCCCAGTGCAGTAAGGATCTGGCTGGAACCATGCCTGTTGGCAGCCGTGCTTCTCTCACACAGGCTCACTACCTGTTCTGGCAGCGTAGCGTGTCCATCAGGCCTGATCCTGCCTGGGCACCCCACTGGGGCCTGCACCCCGCACTCCCCTTTGCCACAGGGAGGAGTCGGGTTGGGTCACTGGGCTGCTTTGGTGCCTGATCCCGAATTACTGAGCACTTGACATGGGTGGGGTAACCATGCAGGCGATGAGCCTCTGGTCAGCAGCTCCACTTGTCCCAGCTACCGGGGCAGGAGGCACCCAGCACATCCCCACCCTCTTCCAGCCACTCAGTTGGTCCCTGTGGGCCCCTGGCTGCTTCTGCACCTAGGAGGGGGCCCTGGCACCCTACAACATCCAGCCCTAGGCTGAGACTGGGGGGAACACCGGGGAGCAAACACCTTCGTGGGGTGGCAGACAATTGGTTTGGCTGTAGAGGTGGCTCATCCCACTGGGCTGAGCCTTGTCAGTCTGGGGGATACACAGGGATGGGTTGGATACAGGTTGTCCCTTTGGATATAAGTTGTCCCTACTGTCTTCTCTCCTGGACTCCATAAAAACCCCAGCCTCCCAGAGGTCAAATCAAGAATGCTGGATTTTCTTTCAGGGTGGGGAAAGGCCAAAAAGGAAGATGCAACGCAAGAGCTCCTGGAAGCCACCTGCCAAAGCAGAGGCATCGATGGGCTCTCCTGTGTCACCTGCAGTGCTCCCTGGGGAGGATGGACTGGCCACCACCATCCCTGCCATCTCCTCACATGGCTGCTGGTGCAGCAGGGCTTGCAATGGTGCCTTGGCCTTGGCTCTCCCATGCGAGAGCAGCCTTGGGAAGCGGGAGGAGGAAGTGGGCCTGCCCCGTGTTCCCAGCGTTTCCTCTCAGCCTTCCTCACCATGACCCTGAGTGGGAGCAGAAAGCAGCCTGTGTCCCAGATACGGGCGGCAACTGAAACCACTGGGGCATGGGGAGCACTGTGTGCACCCCCAGGCCCCTTCCCCACTGCCACCCTGCACCCCAGGATGCCCACCCAGCAGTGGGGCAGCCACCGGGATGTTTGGAGCTTGTTCCATCCTCCAACCCTTGGTGTTTTCAAAGGATGCCAACAGACATGGGGGCAGCAGGAGGATGCTCAAACCCCCTCACCCAGCCAAGGTGGACACTGAAATGCCCACCTGTGGGCAGGAAGGGAGAAGGCAGGAATGTTAATAGGAAGCAGGATTTCCCAGATGATGGGTTTGTCGTGCCAAGCATGGTCTAGACATGGGGGTACGCAGTGGGGCAGGGAGATTTTGAGGGTGCTGAAGGACCACACAGTGAGCACAGGTCCATCCTTGGGGAAACAGGCACAGCTTTCAGAGGGGGTTCCTGTCCCTGTCCTGATGCCAGGATGCTGGATCGGAGGATGAGCTCCTGGGGTGCTAGGACATCTCCCTGCTCCAGTCACATACCCTGCGAGCAGAGGTGGCCCTTTACAGCTTTCAGCCTTTGCCGATGGTGTGACGAGCCCGGGTTTGGGGCCCAAATCTGCAAGCACTTATCAGGGTGGCTCCAAGGAGGATTTACCCCTTCACCCAGGCTGCACACACCCTCCCAACACTGCTATCCACTCTCCCACCCTCCCAGGTCATTGTCTCCCACGCCACGTCCAGACCCTCCAAAATCTGCCTTGGGGACATCCCAGGGACTCCGGTCAGGGCATCCCCCGGCTGAGCTGGGTTCAGGGGAGCTGGGATGCTGCAGCTGGGTGCCAGCACAACTCTAGAGGTCGGCTGCCTGCACGGAGACAGCAGTGGCAGGCTCAAACCCAGTGCCCATTGTGCTTGTGAGGGAGAGCAGGAGGCAGCAGGGCTGGGCAAGATGTCCCACACAGTATCTGGCCTCAGCATGGGTCCAAGGCAACCCTGGTCATCAGGGCTGGGACAAGGCAGTAACTCGTGCAGGGTTAGCATGGGGGTTGGACACCCTATTCCCATGGAGGAGTTGAGGT
>JANHGN010002543.1:0-12715 GCA_024605025.1 Megaceryle maxima
CCCCAGCTCCATTGCCCTTCTCTGGCCACGCTCCAGCCCCTCAATGTCCTTCTGGGAGTGAGGGGCCCAAAACTGACTCAGGATTCAGGGGCAGCCTCCCCAGTGCCCAGCCCAGGGGGACAATCCCGGCCCTGATCCTGCTGCCACAGGGGTGCAGATGTTTTCAGCAGGCTCTGGCAGGGTGTTGGACATGCAGGGAGCTGGTCTCTCAGCCTGATGCTTTGCTGGTTGCCTTGGTAGATGGCTCTTCCCGATCATCGGCCACATGGGGATCTGCACCTCGACCGGAGTCATCCGGGACTTTGCGGGGCCGTACTTTGTCTCGGTAAGTGGACAATGGATCCGGGTTCTGGAGCAGAATCTGTCCTTTGGCTGCTTCTCAGCTTCACTGGTGACTTTTGAGCCATCCTCTGTCTTTCAGCTTGAAGTTCTGCAAAGTGACGGCTTTAGATGTTTCTAAAGATCCCAGATCTTTGCTGTTCCTCCATGTTTGGCGGAGGCTCTGGGGGTATATGACAGATAATGGCTGGTTTGCTGAGAAAGCAGAAAAAATTTCCAGTCTAGGCCCTTAATTGGGAACGCTGGACCTAAATTCTCTTAATTTTGAGTAGAAGAAGCTGCTTTTCAACTTCCTCAGCATGCTGTAGTGTCAGGTGTGTGCCGAGCTGCTTTATAATGCAGTGGGTTTGGAAAGCCAGGGAGCTTGAATTTGGGATAATTAATGCTCTTAATAGATTGGAACATTAAGAACTGTGAGTTACTGAGGTATCAGTTAACTCCAAGTTAACATTTAAACATTATCAACTATAAACAGCTATAAAAACTAAAAAAAAAACCCAAAAAAGGCCGGGGAACGAGGTACTTTATTATATCAGACAGCTCACTGCTGGCATCACGTGTAGAGCATGAATACACCCAGAACAGGAGCACAAAACCAGCTGAGATCAAAAGGCGGCCGCGCCAATAGGGTGGGTGTCCTGAGAGCGCTGAGACGAGGGGCCAGCTTTCTCCCGACACCAGCGCGGGCCTTCCGGCCAGAGGCGCCTCACAACCATTGTGCCGAGGTTCCCCTCTTGAGAGGTTCCCCTCTTGAGAGGTTCCCCTCTTGAGAACCTTTTATATCCTTTTTTATAGGAAGACAACATGGCATTTGGGAAGCCGGTGAAGTAAGTGCTCTCCTTAGCTTTTTATGAACCTGAGTGACCTGCAGATCTCCTTTAAATCCCGGAGACGGACGCGCTGAGCTATCGCTTTCCTTGGTGCTCAGAGGCCCTCGTTCAATTGGATGGCCTCTGGTTTTCTTGCTTTTCAAGAACCCACGTTAAATTAAATCTTTTTAGAGGCGTGACAGCGATGTAATGGTGTTAATAACTGCGTGGAGCCTTTCTAGAAAAGAAAAGGCCAAAGCATTTTCAGATAATGTTACCAACTGCAACAATACTGCCTGTGCTGTGCTAACAAACTCGCGTCGCTCCCACCCCCTTAATGGTTTCCTGGGTGGGGGGAGGAGGAGGAGAGGTGCCTGGGCTCTGTGTGGCTGTCAGATCAGCTTTACATTTTGAATGCTCATGATTCCCATGTGTGAAGTGGTTCAGGGTTTTGTCCGTGCCCCCAAGGGCTGCAGTTTTGGGGTGCTGAGCAGTGGGTCCTGCTGCTCTCCTCAGCAGACGCTTCTGTTGAGGACTCCAGAAGCAGTGGATTTCTCTAAGCATTTTAAACACCTTCCCTCTGGGAAGAGTGAGAAGTTGTGAAGCTGCAGCTATAATGCAAAAGGATCTGCTCTCACCCTTTTAGGTACTGGAAACTGGATCCCAGCAAAGTATACTCCACTGGTGCCAACGTCTGGGACACGGCCGTGCACGACGCCTCGGAGGAGTACAAGCACCGCATGGTACGGCTCTGCTGACAACCTCATGTCCGTGCTGCCTTCCCAGTGTTTGGGTCCTTGACACAGGGGTGGGACTTGGGGCTCTGCCACCAGCACAGGGTGCAAACTGGGTGAGCGTTGAGGGCAGGATTTCTTATCCTGTGCCCCTTTTTTTTCTGTTCCAGCACAACCTTTGCTGTGATAACTGCCACTCTCACGTGGCTCTGGCCTTAAACCTGATGAGATACGATAACAGCACCTCCTGGAACATGGTGAAACTCTGCTTCTTCTCACTCCTCTATGGGAAGTATGTAAGGTGAGCCAAGGAGCAATCTGATTTAGCAGGCAAAGGGGCTGTTTCTTTTGTTCTAACTCTCTAAAGCTTCAGCCTGTCCTGTGTAGAATCCCAGCCTGGTGGGGGCTGGAAGGGAGCTCTGGAGATCACCTGGTGCCACCCCCTTGCTCCACCCAGCAGGGTCACCCAGAGCAGGGAGCCCAGCAGTGCAGGGTCCAGGTGGGTTGGGAATCTCTCCAGAGCAGGAGACTCCACAACCTCTCTGGGCAGCCTGGGCCAGGCTCCCACACCCTCACACCACTGGAATCTCTGCTGATTTCTTCCATTTAAACCCTTCCCTATTTCTTTTCTTTTTTTTCTTTTTCTTTTTTCCCAATTTTTCAGCGTAGGGGGGTTTGTGAAGACCTGGCTTCCCTTTGTCCTCTTCCTGGGGGTGATCGTGACCGTTGTTCTCACCCTTCACTTGCGGTGATGGCAGCTGTGAACTCCCCGTTCCGTGGGCACACGGAAGAAGAAACTGTGACTGATCCAGCGAGATGGAGGCAGGGGACTCTGCGAGGCTTTCTCCGAGGAAGGTGGCAACTCCACTCCATTGTAGCAGCTCATCTTTGTTTCCTGGAAGTGGCTTCTTTTCCTTCTGTTCTTGTTCTGTCGATGTTGTCTCCTGCTGTCCCACACAGCCTCCTGCTCTCTCCCTTTCTGCAGTTTGGTAGGTCAAGACACGATCCAGAGAGGAGAGGCCTGGACACCTTTGCTTTCAGTGCCAAGTCAAAAGCTGCAAGGTGAATCCTGGCTCAGGAGCACGAGCAGACAGACCCAGTGAGGTCCTCTCTGATGTCTGCTTGCTTCCTCTTGGCAGACTTCATCGGATGCTTCTTCAGACGTCCGAGGAGTTGTTGTTTCCCTGTTGTGCGACTCTGCAGAGTGCCGCTCGCTGGCGGCCTCCCCGGGCCTGCCAGGAAGGTGTTGAGAGGGGGGTGCTCCTCCAAGGAATGCTCTGTGGCAGGGCAAACTCATCTGGTCCTGCTGGTGAGCCCAGAAAGGCAGGAAAGTCAGATCAAGTGGCTTGGGTACAGCTCGTGGCAGTCTGCAGGCTTTCAACAGCCTGTTGCAGAGTTGGGAGTCTGCTGTTGAGTCCCCTTTTAGCTTGTGCCAGAGAAAATACAGCTTCCCGGCTTCTCCCGCCACTCTGAATGTCTAAAGTTGTCGTTCTGCTTCTCACAAGCCACTTATTTTCCTTTGATCCCCAGTACTTTGTGTGTCCCAGCGTACCCAAGCCTGCCACAGCCGCAGGTATGTGCCTCAGAGGCAGAGGGCTCTGAAAGCACTTGAGACCTGAGCTTTGTGGGGCCATCAGAGATTAAAAGCGATAGTGATGGAACTGGAAAGCATCCAAGTCCCAGTTGGGCTTTGCTGCAGCAAACTGGGGCGCTGCCTTTCTTACAGCTGGTCCAAGGAGGTCTCTCTACTTCCTTGGCATGCTTTGAAGAGCTCACTTGGGGTAAAAGTGCTTTGCAGGACTGGCTTTTGTGGGAGAAATGCTGGTTTGGCAGTGCTGGGGGGGGCTGATGGCCCATTTGAGCCCCAGGACGGGTAGTAGGGGGTCAGTTGTTCTGAGTGCTGGGCAGGATGTGAGTTTGGCTGTGACCCGGAGGCTCTGCCAGGGCCAGAGCAGCAGGCCTGGGTTTGCTGAGGCTCCGTCTGGCAGATGCTGCTTTCGGGGGAGGCTCTGAGCCACAGAGTGTGTGGCCAGAGGGTTGTGTGCTATTGAGCAGATCCCCTCTGACTGTGGAGGAGGGAGAGCAGCTTTCCCCCTCGTGCTGTGAAAGGCCAACTCTTTACTCAGCTACCTGATGGATTTCAACCTCAAGCAGTGCTCATGGCCAGCAAGAAAACTCTTCACTACCTGCCCTCCCTGTGGCCTCCTCTGACTGGGAGGCCAGCTCACCATCACCCTGCTGACCTGTCCCCCTGTGCCTCCTCATCCTCTCCCAGCTCCTCCAGCCATAGGGGAAGCTTGGGGACTCTTCCTGGGCCTCTTGATTTCTGTTTTTCCTCAGTCCCCATCTACCTGGGGCTGAAATCCTCCTCTGTGGCTGCTCATTACAGTCATTTCAAGTCTGTGTGGAGAGCAGGCTGGAGGCTGCTGGGCCTGGGACTGATGAAAAAGCCAAGCTCTTGATCAAAGAGAACCACGCAGTTGAAAGGATGGGCTCTTGCCGAGCTGCCCCGTGTCGCCGCAGTCTCCACCCAGCCAGCCTGTGGCTAACGTGCCCTGGGACGAGGCAGCAGAACAGGAGGGATTTGTTTTTTGCCTCTCTTTTTAATTTCAGTGTGATTTCTCAGCGTGACCCACTGAGGATGCGCTCGCATGCCCTGGCCCCGGGGCTGAAGCCAACCTGTCTTCGCAGTAGCAATAACCTAGAGACTCAGGCCCGTCTCGCGCCGACTCGGTGTTTTACCGATAAGCTCAACGAGCGTTGCCAAAGCAGAGACTTGGAGTTGGGGGAGAGGCTGGGAGCGGGGCTGCCGGACACCGTCCCCGCTCCGGGAACTTCTGAGAACACGTTGAGTGCCGTTCCCCACCGTGAGAATCCTTCTCTCTTGTCTCACTCTTAACTCTTGGGTTTTTGCCGGGTTTCAAACGGAGACGTGGCGAGCGGCGAACGGGCCTGGTGGTGGATTGGGAGTGCTGGCTGCCGGGGCGGGGAACGCGGCGCTTCACCCCAGTCCTGGCCAAACCCACCCGTGGAGATGGAGAATGGCTCTGGGCACCCAAAGGAACCGGCGAAGGGGAGAGCACAGCCCAGAGCAAAGCTCCTTCAGCACCACCCCGCATGTCCGTGCTGGACACGCAGAGCTCTCTGTACCTGCCCGGTGAAGGCCGGTGGCCGCAGAGGTCTGATGAGGGTGGGCTGGTTGGATTTACGGTCTTCCCACGCTGCGGGAGCGTGGAGAAGCCCCGGTGGTGCTCAGCACGGCTGCGCTGCTGTGGGGCTGCTCCCTCGGCGTGGGAGGTGACGGAAGGGGGGTGGGTGGGTGAGAAATGTCATCTCCTTGCAGCTTCCTTCATCTCACTGCTGGCTTCTTCCCAGTGCCCCCTTCAACTTGTTCACACTAAAGGTTCCTTCCCCTTCCAGGTGCCAGTTTTAGGCTCCCTCGTGCTGCAGAGCTCCGGGCTGTTGCCATCGCTCCCCCGCGAGGCCGAGCCCTCCGTACCCTCACCTGTTGTTCTCTTCATCTCTGTGGGGTGCTGGATGACTTTGTACATAGCAAAACTCGGCCTCTGTGGTTTCCTAATCCTGACGGTTGGGGAAATAAACTTTTTGGTGGATGTCTCCAAGTGCTCCATCTCCTAGTCAAGACTCTTTCCTCCTTCCAGCCACGAGCGGGGTTGATACTTCCCTCTCCATGTCTGGCTGCCCGCAGGAGCTGGACCTCCAACCTCCCACCTTTTCCTTTCTGAGCCTGCCCTATCTGTTGCTTTGGTGCAAAACTCCTAGCCCTGCTTTCAGACCTGGGAGGGGTCTAGGGGCAGGAGGAATCCAATTGCCACAGGCTGGGGGGCATTTGCAGGTTTTAATGCCGTGTCTGGAAGCTGGGGACGCGCTGAGGGGCTCGGTTGTGTTTGGGAGGAGAAGGGGCTCTGCCCTTTGCTGATCCCAAAGCCTCTGCCTGCTCAGCTGAGCCCTGGGCAGGGGGGAGCTGAGCACTTTGGGGAGGAGGGTGCTTTTTTAGAGGATAACTTCCCTTCTTGCAGGTTGATCCCCTTTAGCTGTCAGTAATTTTCCCTTTCCCTTCATTCTCCAACATCCCTGTTTTCTGGGAGGCTGGATCCTTCCTCCTGCCAGCGCAGAGCCCCCCATCCTCCATTTCCCCGCAAGCTGAAGCTGGGCCTGGGGCTGCCGGGAGCCAGAGCAGGAGGTGAAGAGCTGCACTTGTTTTCCCCTCTCCCACCAGGATACCGGTGCCTGAACTGGGAGCGAGGGAAGCTGGGCCTGCGAGCGCTGTAACGATTGTGATGCAGCAGCCGCTTTCCCGTTACCTCTGATACCCAGCGCCCGAAGCTGGGCAGGGGAAGTGGATCAGCATTAAAAGCAGGTTGTGTGAAAGGCTCGGGGGCTGAAGGGCACAGCCATTCTACAACACGCCCCCCCTCCCCCCCCCCCCCCCCCCACAACCCCCCCCCCCCCCCCCCCCCCCCCCGGATCAAACCCTGCTGCAGCTCCCTGAGCTCCAGTCCCTGCTTTGGCCCCAGGGCTGCAAAACGGCAGTTGAGCCCTCCGGGGGGTTCATCCTGTGCCTGTTGGGTGCTGGAGCACGAGGGGAGGATGTAAAACCTCTCCAGGAAGGCTTTGCAGAGCTCTGTTCGGCTCTAACCCTCCTGCTGGGTCCCCCTGTGCCTCCCAAGCAGGGCAGGTTTTGTCTAAGCTGCTTCTGCTGCCCAGGGAGCCGAGGGAACCTGGCCAGAGGGCTGAGGGAGCAGAGCTGCAGCCATGAGCTCACGGTGCTTGGGGATTATACAGAAGCAGGGGGTCTGAATGTGCCAAGATAGTCACCCTTGGGCACCCCGGCTGCTCACAGCTCTGGCCGCAGCGGGAGCCTGGACTGTGCTGACCCCACTCCTCTTGTTTCTCTCTCCTACCTCTCCGCAGGGTCAGCCCAGCCCCAGAGGCTGCTGGAAGCCAGGGGTGCTGCCCACCCAGCCGGGGTGCTGGTGCTGTAGGTGCTGCCTCGCTCCCCCACCTGCAAACCCCCCAGCACATGCTCCCTGCCTGTTTCCCCCCAGGAGAGCCAGGTATCCTACACCTCCCGAGAAACAAGTCCTTGGAGGGGGAGCAGGGCAGGACTTGCTCCTCCCTCCCCACTGCCCGAATGTCTAGCACAGAAATGAGGCAGAACCTGTTCTGTGCACCCAGGGGGTGCTGCCAGCACCCAGCTCCCTGGGGAGAGGAGAAGGGGGTTTGTTCCCTCGGCTGCTCCTTCGGCTGGAGCTGGGCTGCCTGGCTCGCTCCAGGGTCTCTGTAAGGAAAACTGTCCCCCAGGGCTGGCCCAGCACCTTGTGAGGGCCAGAGGCTTCCCCGTGTCAACAGGCTGATGCAGCCTCTGGCCACGGCCACCCCACGCTGAAGGAGGCTCTGTGGCTGTGGCTGAAATCCAGCAAACTCGCTGTGTCTCTGGGTCACCAGGGAGGGGTGGGGACAGTCCCAAGCAGGATGTGACCCACTGCTCCCCCATGCCCCTCCCTGCGGGGTCAGGCTCTGTGCTGTGCCATGCTCCAGGCTGCCCTGAGGAGGGGCACTGAGACCATCACTGGGTGTTGGGTACCATCCATCTGTCGGTGCATCCATCTCCAGCCACCCAGGAGCAGATCCTGACACATCCTTTATGTCCCAGCCCATAATCTGGCCATTGCTGGTATGAAGGGTCCAGGACACACTGGAATGGCTCAGTGCCCATGCTGGGTGCCCATGAGCCCGCCTGTGAGGACATGACAGTCCCAGAGCCATCGCCACCCCCCTACCCTGCAGAGACCTTCCCACGCTCGCTGCATTTCCAGGGGACCCACAGCAGGTTCCCCATCCATCCAGGGCCTCTCCCCAGCAGAGTTGAGCAGCAAGCACCCTGTGAGGGGAGGAAGAGGAGGGCGGCCAACAGCCAGCCAGCCAGCCGTTGCTAAAGTCTCATTTCCTTAGAAACCACCCTAAAAATAATCCCCTTTTCTTGCGGTCCTGTGCTCGGCGTGTGCCGCTGCTGCGCCCCACTGCAATTCCTCCCCCAGCAGCACTGCTGTCTCCCCAAAAGCTGACTGGATTATGTCGTGGGGAGCCTGACCCACCCCCAGCTCCCCCCAGCCAGCCACCCTCCTTCTGAGATGGAGGGAAACAGAGGCACAGGCCCTGTGGTGCTGGGGGAAGGATGTTTCTGCTCTGGGTGCTGGGGGAAGCCACTGCCAGGCATTTGTGGCCTGATCCTGCGTGAGGCTGAGCACCCAGGTTTGTCCTGGGTGGTTGGGAGCCCTGGTCCTTTGGAGCAAGATGAGATTGTACTGGGCAGGATGGGAGCTGTGGGGCTGGGGGTGGCCTGTGGGATATGGGGGGGTCCTGCAAAGCCCCAGGGACCCCACACTGCACCACATGGGGCTTTAGGGGTGGGGGGCTGGAGAGTGCTGCCCTCTCCCCCATGTCCAAGATAGACCAGTCCCCCCAGCAGAGCCCAGGAGCTCTCCCAGAGCTGATCCACATAAAGCACCCCGAGGCTGCATCCTGCTCCTGGGTGAAGCCAGGGGGGAATCCCGGGGTGAGGACGGGACCGGGGTCCCATGAGGACAGGGGGTGGTCCCACCAGGGTGGTCCCACCCCATCTCCACACCCCCACCCTTGGCTTTGAGCCTCCACCCAGCCCGGGAGTCCCCCTAGCCCAGGGTGCTTCTCCTCTGCACCACCCCTCCTCAGGCTGCTTGACGCCTCCCAGTTCAGCCCAGTTCAGCCCAGTTCAGTCCCGTCCAGCGGGTGCAGCTGGCTCCAGTCCCTGCTTTCGTGCTGCCGGGGCAAGGAGGTGCTTTGCTCGCCTGCGGTTGACTCAGCTCTAGGCCGCCAGCACCCAGCCAAGGGTGGGGACCCGGGGCCACCCACAGCCACGAGGGTCCCCCTGGGGTGCCGGGGTTGGGGGTGGGACGAGCCACCGAGACCCTCACGAGCAGTCCCGGGCAGGTAAGGGCGGCCATGGGGCTGACCCCACTGCTTGCCCCATGGTGGGGCTGCACCCGCACCTTGTGGGGGGAGGGGGGATTGGGGGATCTGGCTCCTCTTGCTCTGTCTGGGGGGGCTGCAACCCCCCCCGGCTCTGCTCCCCACTTAGGAGGCACGGGGGCTCCGGGACTCGAATTTCTGCGGTGACTTTTATTGTCCCCACGCCTGGCCGGTGGGGCTGGACAGGGTCTGAGGTCAAGGTGATGGGCTGCGGGGCTCCCGGTGCTGCGAGGAGGGTGGGAGGTACCGGGGGGTGCAGCGCTGGGCTGGTGGGAGACGTGCATCTGGGGGCTGCCAGTCTCCATGGGTCTGCGGGGGGTCCTGGAGGGGGGCTGAGCCCGGGTGCCTTTGGGGAGGGGGCTGTTTCACACCGCCCATCGCCCCCCTCCATCCATCGCCCCCACACTCGCAAAGAAAAAATGGGGCCGTGCACCCTCCTCTAGTTGTGGCTTACTGGGGAGGTTTAACTGGTTTGACTGGTCTCCCGTACAGAGTGGAGGGGGGGGGGCGAGTGCCCAGCACCCATCTGCACACGGCGGGTGCTTGTTTATACCCTGGCTGCGCCCCCCCATCCCCCGCGGGGGTCCCCGGGAACCGGCAGCGCCTGGGCCACACCTGGGGGACTTTTTTTGGGTTCCGACTTTGTTCTGGGGTGGGGGAGGACGGGACACCCCCTCCTCGTGCCGCGAGTAAACAGGATACGAGCGGGCTGCGGCGGGGAGGCAGCGGCAGCATCGTCCCAGCCCCGGTGACAGCCGGTACGTGTCCCCCCCGGCAGCTCCCCCCCAGCCCCGGTGCAGCGGGTGGGTGCTGGGGGTTGTCCCAGGGTGCTGGGGGTGTCCCAGGGTGCTGGGGGGTGTCACAGGGTGCTAGGGGGGTGTCGTAGGGTGCTGGGGGGTTGTCACAGGCTCCCCCTGCCTAGCTTGGGGAGGTCCAGATGGTGGGGGGGGTCCCGCTGGTGCTGGCTTGGGGGCGGTTCTGTGGCGGGGTTGGTACCCAGCCCACCCACTGGCTTGGATCCTGTGCTGGGTTCTGGAGTCCCCAGTGGTGGGAGATGTCTGAGACCCACCCCAGACTGGGATGGGGCACCCGTGGGGCAGGGACAGGGACACTGGTGTCCGAGCCTCACGGCAGAGGCAGGAGCCCCACACCCCATTGGGGTGCCTGGGGCGGGGGGCAGCAGGACTGATCCTGCCCCCCCCCCCGACACTGCAATTTCCTGCCCTGGGCACCCCGCAGTGAGCAGCGATTTCCCAAGGCCAGGGCCAGGAAGGGCAGAGGTGAAGCAACACCGGGCAGTGGGGCAAGAGCCTCTGCAGCACCCGCTGCCCTGGGAGCTGTGATGAGCTGCGCACGGGCTCAGCCTGGTTGGGGTTCAGCCCGGTTCGCTCTCAGCCCACGTCGGGGGCAGCCGAGCTCCCTTTTGCCACCCGTCTTGCTGCGGTGGCACCTGATAAACCCCGTGGGAAAATAGACAGGGGCAGAGCCCATCCTGAGCAAACATCCTTTGCAAACATGGGCCGTGGGCAGGGCTGGCCCTGTCACGGGGCCTGGCAGCAGGAGTGGCAGAACTTCCCTGAACCAGCCCGTGCACCTTTCCTTGGCACCCCTGGCATCATCCCAGTCCCCGGGTTGTTCCTGCTGCGGGTCCCAGGGGTGTTTTGGGGTGCAGTGTGGTGGAGGGGTTGCATGCTGAGCTTCCACTCCATCTCTTCGCAGAGTGTCAGGATGATTCCTACCCCAAAGCAGCCCCGAGATCCCTCTCCAGATGTTGGCATCACTGGTGCATGCCCGGCACGCTGAGCCCCCCTGGCTGCAGCCCCCTGCTTCTTGGCCAGCACCCCAGGGTGCCCCTGCTGTGCCCCCCACCCCTGCCATGGCACTGGAGCTGGGGGCCGAGGCGCTGCTGGACCTGAGCTTCCTGACGGACGAGGAACGACGCGCCATCGCCGAGGTGCTGCGCCGGGACTGGCAGCTCCGCCGGCGCGAGGAGGGGCGCATCAGGTGAGGTGGGGGTGTCCCCTGTTCAGTGTCACCCCTGGGGACAGTGGGAACCTCCCGAAGCAGCCATCCTGGTGTCCACCATCCTTAGGGGTAGAGCAGCCAGTCTGCGGGTGGGGTCCCCTTTCTCCTGGGAATGGGGGCACCCACTGAGCATGGCCAGGGTGAAGCCCCGTGATGGGTGACACCAAACTCCCTGGGAGCTGGTGGCTGGTGTCCCGAGGCCAGTCATGGTGGCTCCATCAGCTCATTGAGGTGGTTGATGGGGACAATAGCGCAGGGTTCGATGATGGCAGTGGGGTGGGGCGGTCCCAATGCCACCCTCCTGCCACCAGCAAGCTCCGCAAGTCGCTGTCGGACCCCGTGCAGCTGAGGACCCTCACTGGGGAGTGGTTCTGTGATGCCCGTGCCCAGCGCCACCGACACCACCTGGGCTCCGACCTCGTCCGAGCCTCCATCCGCCGCAGGAGGAGACCCCAGGGTAGGCAAGGGATGGGGCCATGGGGCGGGGGGGACATGGAGGCCCAAGGCTCTGCCCACTGAGGACCCCAATGTCCCCAGGAACGGGGCACACAGACCATGGCCTCAGTGTGGGTGAACTGGAGGCCATCAGTGAGCCGCTGGCAGAGGACAAGGAGGATGAGGATGGTGTGACAGAGCTGGAGGAGAGGTGAGGGGGGGGTGAGGAGGTGCCCCCAGGATGGTGTCATCTCTTATGGGTAGCCCACTGGGTTTGGTGCAGCCCTGGAGTGACCAGGGGGGAGCTGGAGGTGGGAATGTCAGAGCTGAGCCTGTGGGGAAGGGGACGGCGCAGGCAGAGCTGCAGTGTCTCGGTGTCTGTCTGTCCACTATCCCAGTGTCTGCCTGTCCATCACCCTGGGGGTTTCTGTGGCCCTGCTGGGATGCAGCTCTATAATTAGCTACAGGGACACAGTGTGGGGGGAGCAAGTGCTCGTTAGCCTTGTCAAGTGATATTAATTACCTCCTATTCTCGCAGCCCAGCTACAGAGGAGGAGGCTGCAGAGCCCCAGGTGGGTGTCTCGGGGGGGGGGGGGCTGCAGCTGGTACCCGATGCCCCAGTGATGGGCTCAGCCAGTAGGACAGCACCCTGAGGTGACCCCTGAGCCCCAGTGTCCCCCAGGAGGGTGCTGCCCTTGGGGTCAGCCTTGTGTGTGGTCTTATGAAGTCTGCTCCTGAAGCCCGCAGCATGGGGAGCCAGGGGCAAGTCCCCGAGATGTCCCCCACCTTGTCCCCAGGCACGTAGAGGGTCTGTGGGTTGAGAGGAGTGTGCCTGGGGTGCCCGTTTCCACCCTCTGTGCTACCTCACAGCCCAGCCCTGAAGCTGCATCTCCAGAGGGGACTCCGGCATCACAGCCCCGACAGCAGGGTGACATCCCCACCAGGGAGCAGAACACCACAGCCCACTCAGGTAACCACGATGGAGGAGCAGGGGGGGGGGGTCAGTGCTGTCAAGATTTGAAGGGCTGGAGTCCCCCAGCACTGCTTTACCACCCTCCTCCCAGCTTCCCCATCCCTCAGTCACCTCCTCGCTCCTCTTGACAAAAAATGGGCACCACCCCATCCATCCCTGCTGTGTCAGGACCCCCCACCCACACCACCCCCTTGCAGGTGACACGGTAGGTGGGAACCCCTTTGACACATCCAGCCCAGAGGAAGATGAGGATGAACCTGACTCCACATGCAGTGGCCCCAATGCTGGACAGGTGGGATGATGGGACTGGGGGAGCTGGAGGGGGCTGTATGGGGTGGTGGGGGGCTGTATGGGGCTGAGGGGGGGGG
>JANHGN010002546.1:0-36997 GCA_024605025.1 Megaceryle maxima
ACAGGTAACTGTTACCTAGAGCTCTACTTTCCTGGAGACAGCTGAACACCTGCCTGTTGATGGGAAGCAGTTAATTCTTTGTTTTTATTTGCTTGCACCTGCAGCTTTTCTGTACCTATTAAACTGAATTTACCTCAACCCACAAATTTTCCCACTTGTACCCTTCTGATTCTCCCCTGGATCCCGCGAGGGTGGGAGCAGTGAGTGAGAGGCTGCATGGTGCTTAGTTGCCAGCTGGGGTTAAGCTGCGACAATCTCTGAACTTGCCCCTCAGGCTAGACACAGCTTAGTAAATCTCCTCAGGGTCTCCTGTAGTACTTAGACAGATGCTTTGAAAGGCTCCAGGTTGCAGTGTCCAAAAGGCAATGTAGAATTGCTTGAGGGGGTCGTGAGCAGAAAGTTGCATCCTCTCTTCAAATGAGGTGATGGTCTGGGATGAGCCCAAGGACTTGAAGTCTGTGGAAAGCTATTTAATTTACACCTTTTATAGCCTCTCACAAAAAATAGAATTGTGTTATACTCCTTTATGATGCTTTGTCAGGGTAGTCTGAGCACCATGGAATACTGAAGTGTTTAGTTTCCAGGACTTTCAACCCATTCAAATTTTATTATCTTCATTTTAGAGGTGAGGTGTAACAGGATCAGAACTGGAAAGTATTAAAAGGAGATTGTTGGACAATCAAGTTTGTAAGCTAAACAATGAGACAACATCCATCAGTTCACAAAAATAACCCTCATGCCAAACCAAACCAAACCAAAAACCTGATACAATTTGACACTTGTTTTCTCTTGGCCCCATATGTCCTGCAGTTTTATGATAACTTATGATAAGAGGTAAGGAAGTAACTGTTCCTAATTCTGGAAAGTCAGCTAAAGATTGCATAGAAGCTGACAGAGAAGAGTTTATAGGAAGATGGTGTAACAATTCAAATCTGGGTGAAAGAACAGACAGTAATGCCAGAGCAAAGTTATGTAAAGCAAAAAAAGATTAATTTTTTTTTTTTTTTCCAAGAAGAATTCTTAGCATATGAATTCCTGGAGTTCTGTATTGCAGGACTGGATATCCCCATGTAGTTATCAGCAGATAACATTTCCACAGATACACTGTGCTTAAAGGAATGTGAATGACAACCATTTCCAAGACATCATTTCAGTTAACAAAAGCCTTCTTTTGTGTAGTTTTCACAACAGTAAAGTGTTTTTTTAGTGATCTTTAGACAAGCTCTAGCTATGAACATAAAGACAGTAACTGTAAAAGAGAAAGAGACAAACCCGGGGAAGGGTTTCTGTGTTCGTCCATAGGATTTGTCATAGCACTCACATACTGGAGATAGGCATGTAGAAGATTATTAGTATTCTCTGTCTCAGGATCAGAACTTGCTTTTACTTTAGTACTATAATTTAGTCTTGGGGCCATTATATGTATACATGCATATAGGAACAATGAAGGACAAAATAGGGAGCCCAACTCACCCTTTTTGACAGCTAGTGATTGCATAGAAGCTGACAGAGATTCTATTTAAGCAGTCATCAGCCTCTTAAAACAGCAAAGTTAACATTTCTGTGCTTAGCTAGGGCAGCTTGAGTTTGAAGCTGAAATTGGAACATAACATAATCCATTATGGATGGATTTTTGAGAAAAAAGTTGTTCTCAGCATACTTTGTACTAAGCAATCATATGAGGTTACTACATTCAGAAGTATGACTGACTTTGCAAAAGACAGACTTTGAATCTGTGGCAGCGTAACAGAAGTATTAACTGAAATGCATCACATTAACCTTGTGGTTTTGGAGTACATAAAAGATAAGGTCAAATAGCACAAAATGACAAGTGACAAGAAATCAGAAATAGTCCAAGGTTCAAACGATGCAATGAAGGACACCTTTAGTTTACAATGGAACGTTCTTTTAAAAAGAGAAATTAAAAGCGGCAATAGGCAGAGTTGCCAGTCTTTTGACTCAGCCTTTACTCTTTGAAAGCTGTAATCTTTATATAGGGGAGATGCAAACCTCTCCCAAAATGGGGTACAAGACCCACAAGTATGCACTGTTCCTGCTGGAATTTGACTGTTCAGCAGTCAAATGGTTATGTTCTTCCTTACAGTGCAATCTTACATAAACTGTATCATGCAAAGAGGTCTCTTTGTTAAGAAAGTTTACAGGAGGCTCTGAGGACAATAAACAGGGACAAGTAAAGAGAATTACATCAAAAGTTAAGTTCATGCACATATTGCTAATGCAGCTGCAACTGCAAGCAAATAGGAAAGCAATGGTAAAATACCTTTCTCTTTTCTGCCACAAGTTTTACTAACTTTCTCCCCAGTCCTGATCTTGGTGTTGGAGGCAGGGCAGGGTATGGTGTTGGTAGTGTTAGCCATGAATGTGTTTAATCTATATCAAGATAATATAACAGGAAAACTAGCCTAAGGCTGCAGTTTATTGAACATTGAGAATGAGAACACATTACGGGTTGACTAGAGATGTCATCCTGTTAACCCAGGAGACAACAGAAGCTTGGATGCATTTTTGAAGATCTACAGACTTACCTCAAGAGTAAATGGAGCTGCTGTCGCAAGCAGTCATTTAAGAATGCAATGGGTATTTACTCTGAAGCCAGACTGTTGTCTAGAACATTTTAAAATTAGCACATTTTAAGGAAAATCAAGGGATCTGAACCAAAAGATCAGTAAGTCATTTGCAGCAGACAGGTTAGACTAATCTAATTTTTGGTAGTTAGTGTTGACTGATAAAGGGTGTTTAGCCTATTTACCTATGCAGGATATAATAGGTGTTACTCACACATAAAAGCTTTTTATGCTGAAAAAGCTTTAGTACAGAGGAAAAAGAATCTGAAAACTGCCTATGTGATCTTCCTTGAACTACACACACTAGTGCCCTCCATACTGAAGCAGAGTAATCAAACTCTTCCCTCCTACTTTTTTAGGTCTATATAAATCCTGTTGTCATACAGGTATCTGAAGCTTAATGAGTCACTATAAAGGGAACTGCTTGCAGAGCATAAGGGTTAAGGCTACAGGCAAGCCTTACGTAAAAAAATTATCTTCTAGATAATTTCAAGGTGTACTGAACCAGTCACGAACCAGTCATTATATATAAGCTATGAAACCAACTATTTATATTTAGCTCTTCTGACTATTATTGTTACTCTACAGAGAAGGAACATGATTAATATTTTACATTATCAAGTCCAAAATGCTGTTAGTTACCTAGGCTGCTTCTTCCTCCTTCTCCAAAGATTTGTCAGAAGTGAAGGATCCTAAATACCATTTAAAGGGAGTATTATGAATTAGATAGTCCAGTATTATGAATTAGATAGTCCAGATAATCCAGACACTGCTTTGCTCTATCTGTTCTCTCTGTTTTCTGTCTGAAATCATTGCTACAATCTGAAAGGATGTGGCAGAAGTAAAGAAGGCATGGACATCTTCAGTGTGGTCTTTGATTTGATGCACCTTTTCTTGGAAGTCAGCTGGGAAGCTGTGGATGACAGGCAGCAGGCAAAGACAGATGTCCTTCAGGAATGGGATAATACTACAAACTGCTGCTAGAGAACAAGACCCTGTATGCTGTAAAGAGGGTTAGAAAATCAGACACGCAATACGTAATGTTCTTCTCAGCAGAACTGTGGTATGAGTTCACTGACATAAATCCATTAGGGTAGCATCAAGTTGTACAGTTTAGTGATGTACCTCAGGCAGGGCAGATTCCCAGTCTCTGTTTCTTCCAGGCTTCTCCCTACTCCAGCCACAGATGTTTTTGCTTCTTTTTGCCATATTGAAGGTTCTTGTCCACCTCCTTGGATCAGTCAAGCTAGGTATTGGGGAGGCAAATAAGAGGTGTTGAGTCCATACTCTGAGATCAGAAGCTACAGCAAACTACATTTATATTACTAGTCACCTTGTAACAAGTGAGCTGATGCTATCAAAATGTGGCTGATGATGAACATTTTTTCCTCTTTGACTGACACCTCTGTACAGAAAGAATATTTAAGTACACAGTCGAATGTGAATGTGTTCAGGTTACAGCTGAGCTAGTGTATATACAGAAATGTCTACATGTACATATTGCTTGGTTACATCACACACAAGTGTTGGAACTTCCCACTGAAGCTAGCAGGTTGTATTTAAAAGTCTAAAGCACAATTCTGTCAGAGCTAAAGCACAATTCTGTCAGAGCAGTGCCTGTTATGTCAAAGGCAGTATACTGAGTTTACTCCTGACAAATTTATTTATTTGATAAAAATTGATTTTTTTTTTCTTTTAGGTGAGGCAGAAATTATATCTAATGTCAAATTTGGAAACCCCTTAATTAACAAGCAAAGAATGAGTGCCAGCCAGTCAACTATCCAAACACAATCCATATACAGGCTGAACTGGGAAATTCTGTTCTAGTTAAGCTTGAACTGAGAGGCTTAAACCTAGAAAGTGTCTGAAAACCTTTCACAGTTTCTTGCCAGGGGAATTGCATGCTGAATATGGGAGAAGATTTCCCTCATGCTCTGCCCAACTTGTTTCCTTTTCACCACAGAGCTCTGGTGGAGTTCAGCTGAACTAAAAGTCCAGTTCCCTGCTTTATGGCAGCAGCTTCAACCCCTTTTAGAGCTCTTGTAAGCTTAGCTGAAAGTAATAACAAGGGTTATTTTTGCTAAGGGAAGAGTACAGGCAGATGCTAGATGACTGCATACCATCCTGGCAAAGATCAAGAACAAGTTAATGCATTCCGGCCTTTTCTGTTCAACTGGTTTTAATCCAACCTCCTATGGCTATGAGCATTCAGGCAGCCATAGCAGATGCTGTAACAAGCAGTTTTGTGGATATCTCCACACAGACAGGAATTTGTGATCTTGATTTATACTTCTTAGGCAGTGAACTCTTATACAGCAAAAGGATTAAATCTAATCTTCAGTGAAAGCCTATCCTTTAACCCAGCAGTGAAGAACACTGTTTAATAACTCAAATCTTCAAAGAATGTGTAGCATATGATTCTAGAGGAAGACAGCTATTGCAGAGGTAGGGATGCCACATAGCATCTCTGCTCTTCAAAGGGAAAATGATACGGTCAGAAAAAAGCAGTCACAAAGTACGACCTTGTATTCCTAAGGGAGCATAGTTCTGAAGAGTCCTGAACGCAAATTCTGTCTGACCCTACCTGGCACAGGTGAAGGATGAGTTAACTCTTCCTTTCCAGTTATGAATTCCTATAGTTAGTCAGAGATGTTTTTGTCACCAGTGTTACAGATTGCTTCATTTGTGCTGCCTAGGGCTGAGGCATCATTCTATCCTGAATAGCTGAGGGAAATCCAAGTTTAAATGACTCAAGTGATTCAAGTGGAAGCTAGTAGTAAAATTTTCCTCCTGCTCAGTAGAGAACATGGTGAATAATAAAAGGGGTAGCAAAAGAAATATTTCTGAACTTGATGCCATTGAAAGTGATCACGTTATAAAGCTGTTTGTGTTGTCTTTGTTCCCTTCAAAGTCACCAAAGGAGAGCACAAGTGTGCCAGTAAATGGCCTCTCAGTATTCTCACAATGTCCTTGGTAAAGCAGCAGTACCTTGATTGTCTAAGACGGAACATTTGAATTTGCTTCTACAGTGTCCTGTTTCCAGAAGAAATTCATCATTTGCAGCTGGTGAAAAGGACTGAATATGGCAAAGAGCAACTGTCTCTACTAGTTGTAGTTTAAGGCATGATGAGACTGATGTGGCATGTGTCATTTGTATGCCCTGAATTGCTAGCTCTCAACAACAGCTACCCTCAAGATGGAGGGTTTTGACAAACCTGGTTAGAAGTATCCTTCTGTCAAGTTAAGAACATAGTTCCTTTATTGTACCAACTGCACTGTTCACATTAAGGTTTTTTGTTCTGACATATATAAAAAAAGGAAAGATTGAAGAAACAAGTGACAAGAACAACTGCCACTTCTGTCTGTCCCAGTTATCTGGTGAAATATTGCACTTAGAGGTCTTACCAAGAATGTTTCCTGCTATCTTACTTTCCAGTATTTACTGAATTCCTTCTTCTACTGTGTACACTCACTACCTTCTAGTCATTCCTGAGATTTAATTTCCCTAAGACATTTTCATCTTGACCCAAAAAGTAACAAGTTTAACTGGGTGTTTTGTAGCTACTATCTTGTGCTTGGATCCCTGTGTTTTATTTTTCCAACCAGATAGTTAAGAACTATGCAGCTCTAAAATCCTCAGTTTGCACATACAGAAATATTCATGGCTCAAATATTACAGGTAATGACAGGTCTTATATATCTTTATGACAGAGCAGTCATAAAAGTAGATGTTATCACAGTATTTGAGATGAGCTTTTAATTGTGTTCATAACTCACTGAAAATTCCTCACTGGCTAGCCAGCATGTTTCTCCAGTCAAACATAAAGTTTGTGTTTGTTGTCTGAGAGACTGTTTGAGATTAAGTTTTTTTCTTAATACATTTAAAAGACAGGAAAACTGAAAGCTTTTAATCACAGGTGTATGAAAAGGTTTACTCATCTCTACATGTAACGTCCCGTTAGGTAGCACTGAAGGAGGTCATCTTGAATGCCATCACACAGCACATACAAGACAATCAGGCGATTAGGCCCAGTCAGCATGGGTTTACAAAAGACAGGTCCTGCCTGACTAACCTGATCTCCTTCTACAACAACATGACTTTGCCTAAGTGGATGAGTGAAGAGCTGTGGACACTGTCTACCTGGACTTTAGTAAAGATTTTGACACTGTCTCCCACAGCATTCTCCTTCAGAAACTTAAGGCACAAGGCTTGGATAAATTCACTCTGTACTGGATGAAAAAACTGGCTAGATTGCTGGGCTGAAAGAGTGAATGGAGCTAAATCTGGCTGGTGTTCGGTCAGAAATGGTGTTCCTCATGGTTCAGTATTGGAGCCTGTTCTCTTTAATACCTTTATTAATGATATGGATGAGGGGATTGAGTGTACCCTCAGTATATTTGAAGATGACACCAAGCTAGGTGGGTGTGTTGATCTGCTTACAGGGTAAGGAAGTTTTACAGCAGGACCTAGACAGGTTAGGTCAATGGGACAAGGTTAATTGCATGGGGTTCAACAAGGCCAAGTGCCGGGTCCTGCTCTTGGGTCATAACAACCCCATGGCAAGCTACAGACTTGGGCATGTGTGTTTGGAAAGCTGCAATTGGAAAAGGACCTGGGGGTCTTGATCGATAGTTGACTAAGTATCAGCCAGCAGCGTGTACAGGTGGTCGAGAAGGCCAGTGGCACCCTGGCTTGTATTAGAAACATGTTGCCAGCAGGATAGAGAGGTGATTGTCCTGTACTCAGCACCAGAGTGGCCACATCTTGAATATTGCATTCATTTCTGGGCCCCTCACTATAAGAAGGACATAAAAGTGCTGGAGTATGTCCAGAAAAGGGCAATAAGGTTCATGAAGGGCCTAGAGCACAAGTCCTATGAGGAGCAGCTGAGAGAGCTGAGGATGTTTAGTCTGGAGAAGAGGAGATTGAGAAGAGATCTTATCACTCTCTACAACTACCTGAAAGGAAGTTAGAGTGAGGAAAGGGACAGCCTCTTCTCCCTGGTGACATGTGACAAGACCAGAGGGAATGGCTGCAAGCTGTGCCAGGGAAGGTTTAGGCTCTATATTAGGAAACATTTCTTCACCCGAAAGGGTTATCAAACATTGGAATGGTCTGCCCAGTGTGCTGGTGGACTCACCATCCATGGGGGCATTTAAGTGGCATGTGGACCTAGTGCTTAGGGACCTTGTTTAGTGGTGTGCTTGCAGTGTTGGGTCAAAGGTAGGACTAGATGATCTGGATGGTCTCTTCCAACCAAAAGCATTCTGTGATTCTGTGAAGTCCTATAGATGTCAATAGCTTCTTTGCTTTTCTGCTACTCCTAATCCCTTTCATGTTGCCTCTAGAGAATAAGGGAGACATGACACCATACTGTTGGCAGATCAGGACAAATTTACGTCCTACAGTTCAACCTGAGAATACTGGTATTCAAGGGCTTTTTTTTTTTTTTTTTTTACACCTACCCAGAATACTTAAAAATTCATACAACTGTACAGAAATGAATCCTGAACACAGCCAGGAGAATTTGTAATTAACTAAACCCAAATTATCCCCTCTTTCTCTTAGTGGCTCCTTAAAGAATGATTTTCTGATTAACAAGAGAATTTAGGCTTTCTGTGAAGCCATTAAAAACAAACTTCAGAGAGAGACAGTTGTTTATAAAGCATATAGATTCCTTCTGCTAGACTATAGAGGTCTTGCATTGCTTTGCCTTTTAAACTTGCTAGTACATGTTTTTGTTTTTACAGCTCCTCATTTAGTGTGGAACTGAAGGACATTTCTAGCACAACTGAATCTGACATCATCACCATTATTTTTCCAAAGGTATTCAGGTGGATGCCATTAACAGATGGTAGTCTGATACTGAAGTACTTGAGTAGCCTACCTGATCTCAGAAAAAGAAGGGGAGGTGAGAGGATGAAATGATCTCTGTTCATCTTCATCCCAGGTCTCATCCTGTCAACTGCATCAGCTTTATATTTGGCCATTGCTAGTAGAAGTTGCCTTGTGTTTTTTTCTCTAAGTGACCTACTGGATTTCAGGAACACACCACAGCAACTCTTTTTTTTTTTTTTTTTTTTACTTAGAAAGATCAACTCAAGTTATTCACACCTTTGAGCCTTCCCAAAGAAGAAAGATTTCCCGAGGTTTTGTTATTTGTGATTACTCATAAGAGGTACATAGATTAACCAAAGTGAGAGTCAGAGTCAGTTGTCTCTTACACCACTTACCTAGAATGTTCTGAATGTTAAGTTTAAACACAAATCCATTAACAATGATAATTTAGTTTGACTAACTGGAGATCGCCCCTAGGTTCTGCGTCAGCCTTTAACATGAGACAATTCAGTTTTTTAGAAAGGTAGCCCTTTTAGGGAAAAGTGGCCCTTATAAAGTGGGAGGACAGTGTAGAAGCTGCCATTTCCTGAAAAGCACACAGAAATTACGGAGAACACTCAGTAAGCATGAAATCAAGAACTTAAGTACAGAAAGTTGTTGTGTTAAAATTTTCATCAACACATATCAAACTTTTTCTTCAATTTTAAATAATTTTTTTCCTGTGGCAAATACTTGAATTTTCATACTGTACAAGCCTAACTGAAAACAAACAAACAAACAAACAATGATTATAATATGTTAAGAAATATACATGGAACAGGACAATGGGAAAGTACTTCAACCAGCTAATGAACTCAATTACACACAGTTACCACTAGGAAGAATTAGTATTTTCACATGCTCTTTTATTTTCTTCTTCTAGTTATCTTCTCTTTTCCCATACTATTATTTGATTTTCCTTCACATAGCCTATAATGTGGAAAGTAGGTCTGTTCATCTTTTATGTCAGACTGATGAAATCCTCACAGGGAACAGCAACCAAGACAGGCAGCATACAAAATAACAGAAAGCAACAGATGGTTGCAAAATACATTGTATTTTACCACTGTTTTTTTTTTTTTTTTTTTTTTTTTTTCTGAAACAATAGGTTTTATTTGTTTGCAGATGCATCTATTTCAGTATCTCCTTTCCTTTTTCTGTATCACAGAATAATTGAGCTTAGAAGGCACCTCTACAGATCATCTAGTCAACCCCAGAAGCAGGAAGAGCAGATTGCTCAGGAACATGTCTAGTTGGGTTTTGAGTATCTCTAAGGATGGAGACAATACAACCTCTCTGTACAAACTGTTACAGTGTTTGATCACTCTCCTTGTAAAAAAGGTGTGAGGGTTTTTTATTTAAAAATAGCATTTTCCGTATTTCAGTTTGTGCCTGTGATAGAAAAACCCTGGTCAAAGCTGAAATGGATATATTCTAAGTGTAAGAATTAGAATGCTTTTTTGTTAAATTAAAAGGAAAGGTCACAAAACATTCCTTTACATGTTTGGTTTGTGGTTGAGTAGGCATAAAAAAAGAAAGAATCAGTGAGGAGTCAGGCATTCTACCTCCAACAGCTAGTTAGAAGCAGCTGGTTGAAAAAGCAAATATTTAGGTGGACTCTCATCATTTGAGTTAGAGGTGTAACTTGTGCATGGAGGAAACATGACCTTTGAGATAGGAAAAGATTTAATTCTCTCTGTTTGCCTTTTATTTTGGGGGACAGTTTTATTTTTATTTGTTTTGTTACTTGAATTGAAGAAGAAACTAAAGTTTAGTTTGTGTTTTTTCTTGTTAGTTCCTAGATTTTTATGTCGAGTTTCTGTGGTTCCTGTACTTTTTGGTTGTCACTTTTTTCTCAAGCACAGGGAGTAGTTTTTGCCTTTAGGTTTTTGATGGTTCGGTTATTATTTTGTGATGAGTCCCATGAGTCTCTGGAGAAATTTTAATAATGTAAATGTGAAAGATAGCTTTCATCAGGGAACAGAGTTCAACAGTTGGAGCTATTTGTGGGAAGAAAATGTTTTGTTTTGTTTTTCTCACAGGAGTAGGAAATGAGTACCTCCTAAATGAGAGCTTAATAGGCTAGTGTCCTGCTGCATCATTGTGGAAAGTTGAAACCAGCTACACAGCAGGTTTGATAGAAGACTGTTTTCTGCAGCTGGTATGCCTGTAGATAACCACTGCTCAACTTCTTCAGTCTTCCCAGTCTGCAATTAAAAAAGAGCACTAACAGCTTTAACAGCAAATATCAGTATTAGGGAAAGTTGGCTTCCCAAAGATCAATGCCACAGCTGTTCACCTTTATGAGGTCTCTGTAGCATCTAATGAGAGATATCTCATTTGTTTTCATTGTGCTTCCTCCACTGAAGGAGTTGGGTTCTCACTGCTGCTCACTGCATGTTGTAGAAAAGTAGTAAAAATTCAGCATCTTTGAGACTCCTGTCTTTTTGTTGGATAAGTTACAAGGGAGGTTATAGAAAGTCATCTGGTTGGATCTGCATAGACATATGCATGTATATTGTTGACCTAATGCATTTTCAAGTAGATTTTTTCCCAGGACAAAGAAGTACCTTTGCAGTCTGTCTTTTTGAAAAGGAGATAGGTCTTCATTGTTATAACTATCATTCCATGTAGTCATAACTATCTTCATAATTATCTTTTTTTTACTGACTCTTCCTGTTGATAGTCTCACAAAAGCAGGAGCTATACCTCATTCCATTGCAGTTAGACCTTTCATTTGTATTGGATGAGGTGCCTATTTCCTCAGAGAGGTCTGCAGAATGGCAAAAGGAACAGGCCTTCCTGATACCACTTTGATGGCAAGCAGCTCCTTGAAATCTCCTTTTAGTAACTGTTACCCTTTGAGAGCCCTATGTTTTCTTCTAATTGGGTATTTCTTGTCTTACATGAATGACTGGCATAAGAGAAGAGGTGTTCTATAATTTTTTAAAGCCTTGGTTACTTTCCACATCATTTACTCTGGGTTCTGTGTATATGTAATGAAAGTCACATATCTGAAAACCTTTTTTAAAAAGAAAACTGGAAATGTAGCCGTATTTCCAGTTTGAGTATTTGGATGTCCTCTGTTTTGGCAATCTACTGAGACACCATAGTTTGCATAACTAGAACTGTGATAATCCTGGGCCTTGTTGAACATTTCTTGTTACCTACCAGCACATTATCTCACATTATCTAGGCTATCTGCTTTCTCTGAGGCAGGAACTAGCACACCTGGGCTATTCTTTAAAAACTTTTACTTTAACCAGATCTCAAAAGGTTTTAGCAGTTTTAGGTTCAATAACTTTCCTGTAGTATTGTTAACTGTTTCAAGTGACTGGTTTCTCTTAATGCCTTGAGCCTCTTTTAATGCCTTTAGCCTCAAACCCAAAATGCCCACTGTTTTTCACTCTGTTAATTGCCTCTCCTTAGGGGAAACACTGCATGAGCCTATCCTTATTTTTAACAAGAACTAATTTAAGGATAAAAACTGATTACAAGTAATATCAAACATCTGTGCTAAATAATGTCTGACATGTTTCCAAAAACAAGTGAAGCAAGTGTATCTTTTGAGTGAGGTGGGGAATAGAAGAAACCTGTTGTCCATTGTAGTGCCTTATCTTTAATGATAGCTTTAGTCAGTCTCCTGACTGGTGTATTTTCATCTGTTACTGGACATTTCAGATAGAAAGGTTTTTGCCTAATATGAACAAAACTTAATTATTAAAATTTAAGTTCTATTGTGAAAACTTTCAGCAAATAGCTTTTAGAATCCGTTAAAATTTCCTTTGAAATTTTGTAAGCCTGACCTGCTTTGCATCATTTGATTATTCCTGGTTTCATGTTATTGGGAAATGTGTCCAATGAAGGCAATTCACTGAGTATGTGTGTCAGAATATACCCATTTTGAATGTCAAGTTTTTAATTTTCTTTTATTTGCATATAGGACTGAATTTTCACAGGAGTAGGATACAGAGTTCACACTAACATTTGATGGCCTGCTGATCACAGGGAAAATGCCTTGGATACATACTTGCCTACTATGTAGCACTTACATCTGGTGACAAATAAGATGCAGTTTCCTTGAAGAAAGTAATTAAGATCATAAAAAAACCTCAGGTAGTTTCTGAAAAGAATTTTGCCCAGAGATTTTCAGTAAAGAGAAGATGAGAATAGGAGGAAACCAAAAATCTTCCCAGGAAGAGGGGAGATGTAACACTTGTGTAGGAGCAGAAGCCAAAGGCATGTTGGCAGGACGAGTTCAAGTGTTACTTGTGAGCTAGGAGGGCCCTAGGCAAAACTGCTCAGAATTTGAGTGAAAGATTAGATGAGAGCTGCATGAAATTCTTTCCCTCTTCCTAAATATCTGCTGGATGAAGTGAATAGTTATTACTTATTGGAACACTAGAAAAGTGATAGTGTCCGTTAGAAGGATAACTTCAAAGGATTGTTGTGGTAGTGGAGAGATGGGTACAAGTTCAAGAGTAATAACTGTATTTTTCTGAAGGAGATAAAATTTTGTGGTTTCACATTATAACTTTCAAATGAGAGAATACCTGCAATATCCAATGACTGCAAATACCTACATGTTTATTTACATAAACAGAGTGCTTTAGAGTCCTAATGCTCTTCTTACCTATTAAATACTGGGATCAAATTTTGCAGAATAAGAGAAGATATTTGTATTACAGTTATCTGACAATATGTTTGACAGTTGGCACCATGAAATAGAGAGAAAATACTAGCTTTTACTGGAATGCTGTTTGCAGTTTAATTGCATTCTAATAACCAGTGTAACAGTCACTCCCAGAAGGTCATTTTATCTACGAGAGAGATGATTCTTCTTGAAGAAAAGAATCATTTTAATTGACATTTTATTTAGCCAAGACTGTGGACTCTTCATGGTATACCATGATAAAAAACAGGGCTGATTTACTTATTGAAGAGAGGGAAAAAAAGTAACAAGCTCAAAACACAGCAAATCCTATTGCACCACAAAACTTTCATCCTGCTTGGTCACATGGGACAATGTTTTCTTCTTTTCTTCTCCCACTGATCTGTCTTTGTCATTCTCTCTGAATTACTTAAGAGATCAGGTGTGTGACTTTTCTTCCTTAGGCTTCATTCCAGGGCTCTGCATGATGTGATAGACACAAACTGATTTTGCTTTCTCATTTCTGTTATTGTAAAGAGAAGCCATCTCTTAACTTTAGGCAGTCAGCTTCTTAAAATTCTGGTATGCCAGTTCAAACAAGCATTTTTTTTGTTCCTCCAAAAATAATCAAAATCATTTTGTGAAGTGCCATGATCTTCAGTAAACTGGCTGACTGAGAAGAATGTCTCTGGAAATGGTAGCACTCAGCTGAATGGTTATGCAAAACCGGGGCTGTTTCAGTTTTGTGAATGTTCTTGCAAGTGCTTTATGTTCTAACAAAAGTGCTGGAAGATGGAGTAGAGAGAGTCTGTGTTGATGAATCTTCTTTTTCTCCCTGTAGCAGGCTAAATCACAAAAGATACAGAAACTGAAAGATCGGTTAATGTTACCCTTTTAGTTGCCCATAGACTAATTCAATTCAATGTAAAAAAATCAGTACCTTTTGAAAGTTTTCCATTCTTTCTGTACTTGTAGCATCTTAGAAATTATACAGTTGTAGCAACAGAAATGCTTTGTGCTGGTATTTCCATCAGAAATCATAGAATTGTAGGCTGGTTTGGGCTGGAAGGTACCTCTAAAGGTTGTCTAATCTGATCCCCCTGCAGTGAGCAGCAACATCCTCAACTAGGTCAGGTTGCTCAGAGCCTCGTTGAGACTCACCTTGATTATCTCCAGGGATAGGCCTCAACTACCTCCCTGGGAAACCTGTTCCAGTGCTTCACCACCCCCATGGTGAAGAACTTCCTTACATCCAATCTAAATCTACTCTTCTCCAGTTTAAAACCATTGGCCCTTGTCCTGTCACTCCAGGCCTTTGTAAACAGTCCTTTTCCTGCCTTCGTGTAGACCCCCTTCAGGTACTGGAAGGTTGCTATTATGTCTCCCCAGAGCCTTCTTTACTCAGGGCTGAACAACACCAATTCCCTCAGCCCATCTTCATAGGAGAGGTGCTCCAGCCCCTGATCATCTTTGTGGCCCTCCTCTGGACCCTCTCCATCAAGTCCATGTCATTTCTGTGCTGAGGGCTCCAGAGATGGAGACGGTACTCCAGGTGAGGTGAGTAAAGTGGCAGGATCACCTCTCTTGATCTGCTGGTCACTCTTTGATGCAGCTCAGGATGTGATTGGCCTTCTTGGCTGCAAGCACACACTATCTGCTCATATCCAGTTTCTTGTCCACCAGCAAAAAAACAAAACAAAACAAAACAAAAACCAAAAAGCCAAAAAACCCCCCACAAAACAAAACAACAAACAAACAAAAACCCAAACCAACCAAACAAAAAAACCCTCCACATTATCAGAAATACATTATCTTCAGCTTTTTCTTGCAATGGAATGCTGATCCAGTGAGACCAAAGTAATTTGTAACTGACGTTTCCTTTACATTTCCTCCCTTTATGGCAAGATGTACAGTTGAACGAGGTCTAAGAAGGAACACATCATGTGAGCTGTATGTAAGTAATCTCCCTCAGTTAAATGGACACTACTTTTCTGCAAGGCTATGCTTTCAGTTTCCAAGGTTTTCACAGAAAAATACTGTATGTTTGGATGGAATGTGAATATATATTGTGTTTTCACCCCCTTATCTTTACTTCTGCTAGGTACACCTTCTTACATATGACAGTTTGAAAACCATCATTTAATTAATCACCTGTTGCTTGGATACTGCCAGTCTTTGACCTAGAATTACACTCCTAAATCAAGCTTACAGAAGTTGGATGAAACTCTAAAATAGCTTTAGAGTAAAAATAGTTGTTAAATTGCAAAATAATATATTTTTTTTTTCAATACTGACATAAATTTGCCAATCTGATGGAATTTTCTTCCATGTTCTTCCTGTATTAACAGTCCTAGTAGCTAGATTGCAATGCAGATTATTGTGTCAGAAATAATTTTGATATTTCTTATAAACAACCAATGTAATTACTATTCATTTTCATGTGTGCTCTTAGAGAACACTACAGAGACATAGTCCCCTAGAAATACTGTACACAGATTCCCCAAGATTAAAATTTGGATAGCAAAGCAAAACTCCTATTTCAAAACCAATTAGTTTGTGTACATTTGAGAAAGTCCCTTACTCTGCTAGAAATAATATTCTACAACTGAGTGGTTAAATTGTATTTCATTATATAAGACACTGTAAGAGACTGATTTCTCTTTGAAAGGAAAATGCTAAACATTGGAAATGCTTACACTTATAAATTTGTCTATATCATGCAGATATTTGCAATATTGAGTATGAAATTTGCATAAAGGCGAGCTGAAGGTCAATGGCACTAATGCTTTACATACAGCAGTAACTATGTGTTCTTGTGCAGATAAATCTAAAAATTATAATCTAGAAATTAAAACATGAATTATGTAACTCAATCATCTAACCCTGATTTCCCTGGGTTACTTGTTCAATTCTGTGCTCATATCTGAAGCACCAGTTTGATTGCTGATCTATCTATAGAAAAGTAAGGTACTCTCTTACTGAAAGAAAAAAAAAAATCCATCAAAAGTTGCAGATTTTTTCCATGTCTTTCTTTCACCTTTTCCCCATTCAACAAGACTTAAAGAAAGAAGAGGCCAGGAAAAAGGGAATTTTCTGCCTGGTAAAGTGGGAGCTTGACCAACATTGACATAACTGAATGAATGCGATGATGTTATTTACAACATCTACTATTGCTCTTAACAGTATATATATTATTAAAAAGTAAACTCAGTTAATCTCTTCTATACATAAAGGATGTATTTTGCAGAACACATTGCCTTCAGGTATGGGGGAGTTTATGAAACAAACTAGAAACAGGGATATGTGTTACATGGTTTTGCTGAAAATTACTAGTTGACTTTCAATGCAAATGAGTTCAGTGAATTAGGGATTGCCAAGCAACACTGGTCACTGTATGGCCACTGTCACCATTCCTCAGTGTGTGTGGGATGCTCTCCCAGGCTTGGCAAGGCATCAGGCTGTTGTTTGAAGAGGACCTATGCCAGTCCACTGAATAATTATTTTGTAAATAAGTATGAAATTTTATTTCCTTGAAGCATTAGGAGCAAAGTACATTCAGGATACCAAATTTCGCAGAAATTTTGCCTAAGCATCTGTGAAACAATTGTTTAAAGACTGAATTTAATGCCTAGATATTAATTTATTTCTTTCTTTAAGGGACCACTGCTGACTGGCATACAATCAATATATAGCTGTGAGCACATAAACACACCTCATCATGTTAACTGTCTGTGTCTACAATCCTTCACTGCATGAACTTGAAGAATAACCTTTTCCTTTTACAGCTTTTTTTCCCCAGATTTGTGTTTTAGCCATCTAGCTACAATAAAAACCCCAAAATGGCTTTGATAAGCATGACTTTAATGATCAGCATAAAACAATGAATGGTGAATCAAGATCACAGGAGATTGTTATAGATTGTTATATGTATCTCCTCCCTTGAGAACCCATGACAAGAACTTAGTGGTACAGTTTTAAAGTTTATTCATCTGTACTGTGCAAGATGATAACAGTGAAAAAAGTATTCCTTTCATCCCTCAAAAAATTGTCTGCGGGAAGTTTGCAGACCATTTTAATTTTATATTTTAAATGTATTCTTTTTTGTTTCACAAGCCAGTAGAAGTATTCTTAGGTAAAATGTTGGTTGAATAATTTTGAGTTTTTCAGTAATACTAAGTATAGATTTTTAACTCTTGTTCAGAATCTGTAATTTTTGTTCTGAAGAGGTTGTCTTCTTTTTTTAAAGGTTGACAGGAAAGATGTTATATCATCAGATGTTGTGTCAGACTATCATTCATCAGCTCATTATCAATCCAGTTTTTAATAAAGCAATTAGAAGGTCAAACAGCAGTGGTAGTATAGTTTCTATTTGATTGAACTGAGCAGGATAGAGAAGACATGAAAATTAAGAACTTTTTATTTTTAAATTTAGTAGAACCACATAACTTAACATGTTCCTCCACCTGTAGCCCTCTACAGAAAGTATGTTCATAAATGACAAGTTAATTAACAAAAACAGATAAAGAGTTTATAAAAAATAAATAAAAAAGGAAAAAAAAAAGGTAATTGCTCTTGTCTGAGTCTCTCGTGTCCTGAGAAGTTCAGATTAATGACTTTGCACAGTAAATGAGTTAAAGTAAATGAATGAAATATTTCTTACCTTTGACTTGTGAAGGAGAAAATGAATCAATATTTCTCTTTTAGGCATTTTCTCAAAGAGTATTTTAAATTTTGTGTCTGTAATTCTTGTCTACTTATATCTTGGGATAAAATAAGTAGTTTACATCACATCAGAGATAAGAGGAGCTGTTTGAAGGTATAATAGCTGTTGTTCTTCCTCATCAAGAGCCTGTTTACCAGAGTAAAGAAGGTACTAGAAATTTATGTGCTTCCTATTGTGTAGGATTTACTCTTATTAATAGCCTCAAGCCAGCTTTACTAAAATATGATGACATATGATAGTCCTCTTGATATCTAGTTCCCTGTCCTGAGATTTGCAGGGCAGGGTTTTCATTCTGTTTCTGACTAATGATGATTTCAGAACAGGCTTGAGAAAAGAACCTTTTAAAACAGCTAGATGTCCAGAAGTGAGGGTTCATGGCACTAGAGAGCTCTCTATGTTGGTTTTTTTTTATTTTGTTTTTTTTTCATGAGTCTTAAACATGCAAGAGCCTGAAATGACTTCTTACCGTAGATATCACTATAGATAGCTAAAAGTTGGATAAATTGTGGTCATGTGACATGAAAGCTTTACTGTTTTCTGACCCTTGTCTTTACAGTACTTTAATTCAAAGTCTTAAATCGTTGTTACATAAACTTGCAATATACATTATTATTGTTTCAGATAGATGGGACACACTCTGCTCAGCTGCAGGATCCACTGAGAAGGAGGACTCCCTGGATGCCTCTGGGATTTCCCAGTGGGATTCCTCAACTCATCCATCTCACTGCAGGAGCAGACAAGGACTCTCCTTACTAGTAAGGCATTCTTTAAAATTTTGGTTCTGGTCTGGGAGGTGTACCTTTGGTTTTGGAAGGTACCTGTAATACATAGGAGATGTCCTACCAAGGGTGCTGTATGACAGATATTTACTCTCTTGAGCATACCTGGTATTCACTATTTGAGTTTTGCATGCATACTTAGTATTTGGTTTTGGTATCTGGGTTGCCAAAATGACGCAGTGAAAAACCCCGTAACTGAAGTCATTAAGCAGGTGTTCTTTAGTGCAGTGCCGGGCACGTGGGGGATCTCTCCTCCTAACATGCACACCAGGGCTCAGAAATAATCAATACTTATGGAAAGATTACATACATATGTATTACATTTCTAGGAAACCTATTACATACTCAGTAGAATTCTGAGAAACCATTATTATTACTCTCCACCCCTTATCACATGTTCACATCCATGTGGTAGTGGGCTCCTGTCATCCTCCAGTGACCTCTGGGAGGAAGACTGAAGTCTTCCTCATCTTTGAACTTTTCACCTTGTTGTTTTTTGGCTTGCCTTGCAGTCCTATACCTGTTCAGACTTTTTTTGTGGTTTCTTGGACTACTTTACTAAAGACTACATTGTTTTTGTAGTTTCAAGCATGTTATTTTGTACAGTGTGTTATTTTGCACAACTGTTGCTAGGTGCTTCCTTGCTGTTTATTCCTCTTATCAAGGTCCTGCTAACTGTAAGATGCACTTTCCATATATGCTGTATATACTGAATAAGGTAGTATAAGGTAGAGTGAGTCTGAGCTTTATTAAGTCAGTGTTCTGGTGTTGGTTCTAAAAACAAATTAATTTCATTGTGGGATTCCCTGTTCAGAGAATCACAGAATCACTATGGCTGGAAAAGACCTTTAAGGTCATCAAGTCCAATTATTATCTAACTTTAGCAGAGCCACTACTACACCATGTCCTTAAGCACTACTGTATAAAAACAGGGAAAAAAAAGGAAGGGAAAAGATATTGGTAGCTTAGAAAAAATGCAGTGTTTGGATTTGGCCAAGGGATAATTCTGGTTTTAAAGTTTTAGAAATTATTTTGTACTAGAAGGAACAAAAACAATCTTGAAACTGCATAAAGCATATACTTGATGCCATAATTACTTTGCTCATTTTTATACATCATGATATATGAGACATGTCAAGCTTTTACCCTGTTACCTAATGACAAACAGTTCCGACATAGCTGTATGATAAACATATATATAATTTAGACAGAAAACAGCCTGATAGAATTAAGACAAAAGTCCTGTGAATAGTAGGCATGAGATGACGAAAATTAGGGTCTATTATTAAAAATAATTTTTCTTTCCCTGTCCAACATTTTCCTTTATGAGTATTTGTAGTTACAGGTTCTGAATTTTTGTTGCTGAATAGAAGCACAATATGAAGCTCATGTTCTCAAAACAGCTGGCACTCCCACCAGACAGACCTTCCCCACTTTGCATTTCCAGAATGGGGAGGGACAGGAACTCTGTCACATCCATCAGGAGAAAGAACTCAACAACAGTACTGGTAAAATAAGCATTGATCAGCTTAAGAAATGGTTGCAAAACGGGCTACCAAATACTAGGGAATACTTGTGACCAGCAGTCAGACAGTAATTTCCACACTTCTGCATCTATTGGTTACCTCAATGCTGCCTCAGGGGTACAAGCAGCAAGTATTTTGGTGAAAGATTATAAATTTGTTTGTTTTCTTTATTTGTTTTTTTAGTGATCCTAATGCTTGCAGGAATTGCAGAGACCACTGTTGCTACTGTATTCCCCAGGGTTCAGAAATTTCCTGAGATTGCTTTGGTGCTCTGTGTCCAAGCAGAGAGGCAAAAGCTCCAGGACTGTGAGTTACCTTTGATTGATAGGGAGGAACTCTGTTTTCCATCACTAAATGAGTTAATGATTTAGCTACCCATTTATCTAGTTAAAAGCTAGATTTCGGTGCCCAAAGGCAGACTGTGTGAATCCTCTTTCTGCTCCATTGTTTTCACTGTTCTGACAGATTAGTGATTAGAATTTCACTGTATATCGTTGAGTGAGTTTAGGACAGTGCTTATGGAAACAGCAATTGTGGAAATCAACATTTTTTTTTAATGCAGAAGGGCATTTATTACTATAATTTGCTATAAAAGATGTTCACATTTTGCTTTTTTAATACATTAGTTGTCTGAGAACTTGTTCTGCCATTCAGTTTACATCATAACTTTTGCCTTGCTCTGGAAATACAGCATCAAATTATTAGAATGCCTTGGTTACTGTTAGGTTATTTGGTTTGCACTTTAAAATACAAAGGAAGACAAGAGAAGTGTGGAAGAGTGAATTGGAAATGGAAAATAGACTCAACAGATAAAAGTGCAGAACTGGTTTTAATGGGAATAGTCACCAGATCCTTGGTGTTAGACATCCTCCTGGGCTGGGAGAAACTACTAAATAGTGGGGAAAAAAAAAAATCATTATGGCTTTAAGACAGCTCTTAAGAGCATGAATACAACCAGAGATGTGGCTCTGCATACATACTGGGAGCCACAAGAGAATGCAGACTCAGTTTGCACTGAGATAAGCTGACCTAGGAGTTGTAATCAGGCTTATAAAATAGACTGCTAGCTTTCTGACAGAAGAAATAGCAAACTAGCTGTTGTTTCTTAAGCTGTAATTATTTCTCAATTGCTGCTGGAGCACTGCAGCAAGGGGCTAATTTACAGGCTATGACCAGACTCTGCTTATTTTCCCGGTCATGTAGGGGACTTCTGTGTCAATTGGTCTCTGAGTACATTGTCAGCTTCTGCTTTAACAACTAATGATTAGCTAAACATCATTAACAAGGAGGGCAAAGCCATGAGACAAGATGCCTCTCATGTTTCAGAATAAAAGCTAATTATCCAAGAAGTTCAAGAGGAGAAAAAAATAAAAAAAAAACAACCCACACACAACCCCCCACAACCAACCCCTCTTTTGATACAAATGAAACTATCAAGGAATGGGAAAGATAAAGCTGTAAGCCTTTAATTTTTTTTAGTCTGGCCTCCTGGCAGGATCAAATATGCCATTGTCATTTCTAAAAGATGATAAACATGCTTTTGAAAACCTTTCACTTGATGCAGTTTTCACTGTAGAAGTTTGGGTTTGTCTTTTAGCAAAATCTACCAAGGCTTTTCTTTCCTCCTGATTAGACAGATTTTCTTAAAGTCTTGACTAAAATCATGATGCAGTTTAAGATAATTGCTTATTGACCAAAACTCTGGAGCAACTTTTCCATGCTTTAAGATTGTACCCGGTTGTCTTTTCTCTAGAGTAAATGACCCTGATATTTTTTCAATTTTTATATAAGTACCTTTCCAAATGATTTTTTTTTTTCTTTTTATCTTTTCTTCTCTCCTTTCTGAACTCTAAGGCTTCAAGATATAGTTTTCTCTGCTTGGGCTATGACACTCTTGTTTGCGTCACCCACTATGTCACTCCTTGTTTTGGAGCAGCAGGGCACTGCTAATGAATGTATGGGTATGGTTGGACTCGGTGATCTAGGATTTCCTTTCCAACCATGAATATTCTGTGATGCTGTGATTCTGTGAATCCTCAGACCAGTTAAGTTTGTTGTTGCTTGATCCCTTTTTATGGAACTATTGAGTAGTCAATAATTTCCGAAATAAATTTATGCAGTTGATTATCCCCACACACACAAAGAACTTTACCCTTGTCCTTATCAAACTGTGTCTTTTGCAATCAGCACTGTTTTGTCCTAGCTAATTGAAAGCTTTTTGAATTGTTAATCTTATTTCTGATGCTACTGAGATTTTCTAGCTTAGCGCCTCCTGCAAGGTTAACATGGGTGCATAGTTTGAGTCACTAATGCAAATACTGAATGAGAAAGTTCTACAGAATTTCACTTAATAGGTTGTTTCATTGATATATGAAGGTTAAGTCCATGTTTTATCCCAGTTTTGCATTCCTCTAACCTTCTTTTGTCCCCCTACTTGCTCATCATTCTGTTCTGTATGACAAGATCCCTGCTCAGTTCAAGAAAAAATGCAGTGATTGCTCCTTTCCTAACAAGAAATACATTACATTAATTACTGTTTTCATTAATACGAGATCAAATTACAACATGACAAAAATTGATGCAACAGAGGGATATTCTTTAGTGGTTCAATGCTAATTTTTGTTACTTACAGGCAATTGTGTTAGGAAGTGATGCTATCGTACAGCACTGCACTAACCCTTTCATTATAACATCCTGACCTGTTTTGAAACTTTGTCTTCTCTAGAGGGAAGAGTGGTACTTAGAAGTTGTAATGCCTTTTGAGACATGGCCATTTAATGCTTAGTCAACAGAACTTAATTTCAGAAAGTCATCATAAAGAATCACAAATGATTATTCTGAAGTTCACAAAAAAAGTATTTTCTGCTAGGTGGCAAATGCTCCTGTTCATGGATGGCAAGGAACCATTATTAAATTCTTGTGTTCTGTAAAAAAAAAGGTGAAAATAGAATAATAATACCCCCCCCCCCGCTTTTATGAAAGAAGTAAATAAGTACAAAAGTTTCATGCATCAGTTCACCAGAACTTACCAGTGAAGTTAATTTTATCACACAAGTGATTTCTGTGCTTTTCCACTCCGTTGCTCATTTACTGTATCTATGGAAAGGCTTGTGGATGTGTGGACTTTGTGCCTCTGTGCACACTTTTAGGAAGAAGACACAGCAACAGGCAGATGCTGAGTTCTGGCTTAGGGTAATGAAATAAAATAATGAAAAATACTGTGAAGTAAGGAACCATTTTGTGAAGTCATTTACCTTATTAGCTTCCTGTAAAATTAGCTTCTTAAAACTGGCAGGATGGAGGAGAATTTGCATGCATCCTATATCTAAATAGGCTTGAGTGAGGCTTTTGTGTTTTAGTGGCCTAAATTTCACTTGTAAAGAACAGAAAGTAAAATCAGATTTTTCAAGAGTTGCAAGTCCTTTAAGAACACCTAGAGATGAGGTAAGGACCAAAGGTCTGTTGAATGGTCAACCAAAGCTTTAATAACACCAAGTCTTCTTGAGTTTTACATACCTGATGATTAGGAAATCTGATTGGGTTTAATTGTGCTAAGCAGCAATGGTTGTAAACTAAAAGAGAGAGGATCCTGATTTGAAAACAGAAAAAAACCCCAATCTACATCATGGTCAGTCTGCCAGAGGACACCTCTGTTCTGGGAGATATTCAAGACATGACTGGATGTTGCATGATCCTCAGGTGTCATTTTGAATTAAGTGCTGACAGAGATGTGAGCTGGAGTTTGGGCCAGAGACTTCCCCTTGTCTTTTCTACCTGCTGTGACTGTGAATCCATAGGAGGGGACTCACAGGAAGATCTGAAACCCAGTAGGAATTATTGAAAAATATGCAAATCACTGCTTAGTACTAGTGAAAAATGTGTGGGAATTCAGCTGGCTGATATATTTCAGTGTGACAGGTAACTTGCAAAAAAAGGTCTTGATAGATTTTTGTATGTATTTCCTTTGTTCCCACTGATACAATTCCATTTGAAATTTTCCAGGCATGAGGTCACCACTGGTACTTGAACCAAGTGTATGCACCATGCTACACCAAAAACAAATGATGAAGGAAAAAACATAGATAAGCATTCTATCTGAAAAAATTTTTCCAGATCATTCAAATAACAAACATATTGCATAGGGGAGGAATGGATGTTTGCAAACTATTTGCTAAACACAGCAGTCTAAATTCTTTATGAATAGGTTTAATAATTGAATAGTCAACTTTTGTTTTAATTTCCTTTGCTACTGCTGCATTACTGTGCTTATTAAATAATTTCAAATACAGGTTCTCAGGTGATCAACCTTCTCCACCTCTGACAAACCTCTGAACATCAGAGGAGAGACAGACACATCTCTTTGAAGGCCAGGCTGATTACCTATCCTTTGAAAAGCAACATTCCCTTGTTGCTGTAGGAGACATAGTCAGTGTTCCTGTAGTGAACAGCAACAGTATGAAATAGCTTTGACAGCCAGGAGGGATTAAGGAGTGATGCATAGTTGAGCAGGGAAAGGTGGAAAAAGAGCAGAAGAGAAGGTAAATGAAGTGGTATCTGCTAGCAAAAACTTTCTTCAGTTTCAGAAATAATCCAAACACAGCAATGACCAGGCTTTCTTGATGGGAAAATAGAGTGGGAACACAAAAATGTGCACCAAAATTGAGAAAAAAGAAATGATGGCTATATGTTTGCACGTAAAAATAAAATAAAATTTAAAAAAAAGCTCCTGTAAACATTCTTTATGAAAAGTGGTCTTTTTGCCAAACAAAAAACATCTCTAATGTCTGCAGTAGAGCGTTTGCCTTGGAAACTCTCAATTTCATAAAACAAAAGAGCTTTGTGGCACTTAAAGTAAATGGATATTGTTATGTGAAAAGAACAGATATCTGTACATGAATTTTTGGGGAGATCTCTATATTCATAGGAGACTCAAAAAGAAAACATCTCAATAGTTGCAGACAATGCAAAGCACTATTTGCCTACGGTTGAGAATTGGAGGATCGTGGTGAGACAGAGGAATGTTGCTGTTGATACCTATGTAGTTTGTGACATAAACATTTTGCTTGGACAGAATATGCTAGAAATAGCCTGAGGGGAGCTGGAAGCATTAAAGTAAAAAGTAAATGTGTCTGTTCTTGTCCATTTTGTCCATTCTGTTCCGTTCCCTCCAAAGCAAGACATTTTTTAGCCTGTAAATCTTTCTGAATATTTGACTCCCATCCCCAGACATTCTGATTTAGTCAATCCAATCTAGTTAATCTAAATTATTCCCTTGACTGAACTCCTCAGCCATTCACTATTTTTTTTTCCTCTTGCATTATAACACTAAAACAAAAAGGACCTGTTTTTATTGTCCTTGATTCTAGGATTTATGGATATTCCCTTACATATTTTTGTTCCTGTCTCTTTTCTGTTCCTTTCCAAACAGCCAGTAGTTGCAGAAGTGCTCAGTGTCCCCAGGTGGCAAAATCTTTCCACCCAAAAACTTCATTGAGATTATTGCCTGCCCCAGATGTAGTAGATGAATTTAAAATAAGAGTTTGGCCTTCACTACAATGAAATGCTTCCTTTGTGTCAGGTCAGGGGGAAAAGGGGAACTTTGTCTAGACCTTGTTTCTTCTCTTTTCTCCCACTCTCTGCTGTTTAGCAAGTGACCTAGATTTAGCATCTGAATGGATTTAATATTATGTAATAATTTTACAATTTGTCAGTACCTTTTACAGATTGCATATAATCACTGTGCAGAGTCCTTTATGTCATTAGCTCTCTGCATTTCATCATTCTGCAGATAAAATCCTACTGAGTTCTATATCTGTTGGGTTTTTGGTTTTGTTTTGTTTTGTTTTGTTTTTTTTTCAATGACAGAAGAATTTTAAGGATGTAGGCTTAAATTTTTGAGCTGGAGTCTGAGTTATGGCTTAGATTCTCTCCGTAGGAAGGTAATTCCTGTGGAGAGCATGAAGGAATTGATGAGAACACCCTGATTCTCTGGTAGTCTTCCACTGGTTCATCCACAAAGCAGGATTCTGCCACAGGGGTCACCAAGCCCTCACCAGTCTCACTGAAGAAGTGCTCGGAAGACAACTGGACCACTCTCTAGGCAGGGGACATTTCTTCAGTTTGAACAGGAAGCAGTGATATTTCCCAAAATGACACCCTTTTGATGTCACCAGGGGCATGATTCATAGTGTTGATTTTCCTTCTTACAGTGATGAATTCTGAACTGCTCTGCCCGAGAAGCTGCATTCAGATTTGCTGGTGATAAATGGGGAAGTACTGTGAAAGTAGCTCTAATCATGCCAGAGTGTCACCTTACAGCAGTCTCTCTGCTGGGGGACCATCAGTCCCCCTAATGAGGAGGAACAGACAAGAGAGGGAAAACAGAAGATGTGTCAGCGCCATTGGTACCTGCAGGAATTGGATAAAGGGTCAGGTGTACAGCCATAGGAGGTTATTTCTATCATCCTGATAAAATTCTCCAGGTCTGATTTCATAGTGACTCTGTTTAGTATTCACAGAGGAGGTAAGAGAAGTCCTTCAACACGTGGATTGTTGTCCCCTAACAATCCTTCTCAGACATTGTTTTTTTGTGATAGTTCTTCCCACTCTCTACAGATGTTCTGCATATTTGCTGTATTTCATCATGTATGTAAAAAGGAGGTGGGTGGTTGTTGGGTTTTTGGGGTTGTAGGTTTTTTTTTGTTTTGTTTTGGTTTGGTTTTTGTTGTTGTTGTCATTGTTTTGGGGGTTTTTTTGGTTTGGTTTTTTTTTTTTTTTAGTAGTAATCTAATTGCTGAATTTTCATTAGGCTTTTGAAAGTGTCTGTGTCCTTTACTGGATGTCCAGGTCAAGCTATTAAGGCATCAGGTCCCAGATGTGACTCCACTTGATACTGATGGGCTCCCTGCCGGCTCCCCAGGCTCCTGCCTCTGGGCTGGATGAGCTTCAGGATGCCAAAGGTACTTTCAGAACTCTTTGCCACAGTTTGTGCTGTACTTCACGTGTGCCTTGATCCATCTACAATGGTGTTGTGCTTCAGGCCAACCTGTGTGCAGCCCAGGAGGCCATTGGACTCCTCACCTGTCCATTCTGTCATGCCACTCATCAGACATACTCTGCAGAGGTGGTGGTGACAGCTGTGGGGGGCTGCCTGGGGAATTCCATCTTCTCCTATCCCCCCCCATAAGTACAGAGCTGCATGAAGCTGCCCCTGACATCTGCCTTCCCCGCACCCCCAGCGGCTTCTGGCTTCTCCTTGTGGTGCAGCGCCCGTTTGGGGTGGCTGCAGTGGGGCTGTGGGACAGGAAGCCAGAGGCTGCCCTTGGCCAGCTGTGGCCAGTTCCAGCCAATTCCAACCACTTGCAGCTGCTCCAAGGAGCAACATGGCCCTGTCCCTCAGCCACTGATGTGGATGCCAAAATGTACAGAAGAAAGGGCAAAACCACCCGAGGACCAGAGACATGAGGAGAAAAGAGCGATGGTCAGGAGAGTGAAGAGCAAGGAGGGGCAGATGGGACTGAGCACCACCTGGGGCTGGAGCAGGGCTGCCCTGCTGCCTGAGGAGAGCCCATGGTGGGGAAGGGGTGGGCTGAGCAGGAAACGAGCGGGCAGAGAAACTGGTAAGTGCTGAGGATTGCCCACCACCCACAGCGCTGGGATGTAGTGTGGCTGGGAGGGAGGTAGGGAGGCTAGGCCTTGGGTTAGGCCACCAATCAGCTGTTGATTAGAGCCTAATTTGTAGAAGATGTTCTGCGAGACACCTGCACTATTCCTTCTGACTCATAGTAACTGAAATTGGTGGCCCAAGTAATTTTCCTTCATTCCTGTCTTCCTGCTGGTTTGGGACATGGTGTTTGACAATGTTTGAATACCTTTCATCAAGAGATAGTCTCTTTTTAGTACATTACATGTCTATTATCTGTTTTTCAAGTTAACGTTGGCACCACTCAGATTCAAGTGAAGATTTATGAAGATTGGGTCAGAATTTAGCTCTTGATTTTCCATCAGGAGAAGAGATAAAGTAATAGACTGAAAACCCTATAGATGAATTTGCTGAGAGGGGCTGACAGTGATAGTGTCTCTGACGGAATAGCTGTTGTAACCTCATTAGGCACCTGGATTTTATATTAGGCTATAAATTACAGCATTTCCAGTAAGTGATGCTAGATACTTCATAAATACTTCATCAATTCAATGCACCTTTGATACTTGTAAGCCCAAATATTATACTTCACATCATTAAAATCCTCATTTATGACCTTTCCAACAGATAAGTCAAAACATCCTCATTCAACTGATGGATTTTAACATTATATCATTATCTGTAAAATTACTACGGGAACATGTTTTCTCGGAGTTGTTCAAAGAAGTGCACAGTTACAAGATCAAGAGCTTCCAGCAGCTTGGACAAGAAGCAACTCTTGTGTGTCCCTTACTTTCAGGAAGCGAGTGCAGTCTGTGCACTGGACAGGTTTTTATATGCAGAGCTGTCAGCTGAAAAAAGGGAAGAACAATATAATATTTAAATATTGTGTGTGTTTGCATCAGAGTGCTTACAAAGAACAGGTCAGGATTGTTTAAGCTATGCTAAAGGCTACTCAGCTCTGTTACTGGCATAGTAAAGGCTCAGTGGCTATGAGAAAAAGGTAATTATGTGGCTTAAGTGGCAGCAGAGCTGTACTTCCAATTAGATCATTAAGAATAAACAAGTGGGAAGGAAATCTTTCTTGCTAGGAGCAAGAGAGAGTCAAGGTAGGTTTGAGAATGTGAGGTGTAGCAGTGGTTTAAGGAAAAGGCTGCACTTTAATTACTTTGCACTGTACAGAGGCTTGTAGTTTTTATTTTACATCTTAAGAGTACATATTTTGAGAATTATTTGAATGTAACGATGCTCCAATTTGTTGTTCAAAGCTGATTGAAGTCAGGCTACAATGAATCTACTTTACAACAGGTTCCTTTTATGTACATTTCACTGGCACGAGTAATGTTAAAGGCACCGTCAGGTGTCACAAAAATTATGTACCTCCTACAGAAATGCATTTCTGAATGGTCTTTTTATTTGTAGTGCTTTCCTTTCAACAAGTGTGGGTTAAAAACTGCACTGCAGAGTTTCCTGTTATTTTGTTGTAGAAGCTCATGTATTTCTGTGGTATTATCATCTTGCAGAATTTGAAGAAATTAGTTAGTCATGTATCACACTTCTGCACTCTGCTTTCTTTAAAATAGCAGGCTAGGGTTTGAGCAGCTTCAGTGTCAAGGAGAACTGGATTCTTCCTTGACATGCTAAATGTGCTGCTCACCCATCTTGGAATGAGATTTCTGACCTCCTCCACACATTGCAGCGTGGCATGCTGGGTGACTTTTGAAGACGTTTCCCCCATCTTCATGTACTGTGCTCTTCCAACACCTTGGGCAATTTATTTACAGGAAACAAGAAAATAGTTTTCTTTGCTGTGTATCTTCTGCTTAAATAGTTCTTGCCCCTACTGTCAGGCTCTATGCTATTCTTAATGTTTCCACATCTTTTTTTTTTTTTTATTATTTTATTTTAATAGTACATACTTTTTTCTGAGCCAAACCTTTAAAAAAAAATGTTACTTTACTGAAGTCCCTGTGCAGTGACCTGAGCAGCTGAGTTTGTATTTGTTGTCTACTGAATGATGAACATACTACACAGGCTGTTACAGCTGAAAAGGAGCACCCCCACCATAGGATTGTATTGTTCGAATTCACGTTAGGAGCTAGTACTGGGGACTGGTATTGTTCCCTGGACTTAATAATCATAGATTTTAGGGCCAGAGGCAGCCAATATTGCAATCAGCACATCTGGCTTCTCATGTAAAATAAACCTTAGAGTTTCACTGGTTGATTACTTTGTCAAGTCTGATGACATTTACTGGTACTGGAATTGAGATTTTTTTACATGTGTTATGGAAAAATACCTGCTCTTCTATTTTAAAACATCAGGAATGGGATATTCTCCATGGTCATTCCACCTAACTAGTTGTTATGTTTGATACCCTTCTCTGTTAAAAGATGTATGGGATACGTAATTTAATTTTCCTCACTTGAAGTGACTGCTTCCTATGTGCTTGGATCAGTCAGATAAGTATCCAAAGTTTTCTTATGTAGACAGCAGGGTCACTAGTCATTTCTGGCGTTGTATGCATCTGACACCAGCTGAAGAAGCTGACCTATTCCATCGCATCTTAAAAAAGGATAAATGACATATACACAAAGAAGTGTGTATATGGTGCTATGCAAACTTGTGCCTGTTATGAAGGCAAGCCCCAAAACACACACAATTAACTTTGTGGATGGAAATGAGACTGATGTGTATTGCTTGTGTGAACTCATTTTATGAGAGTGAAGTTATTTGAGAGCCTCATGTGCTTCACACTTGATATTTTATGTACCTTTGTACTCATCCATGTCAGAGATACTTGTCAGTGAAGTAACACCGTTCTTCACTAGCTGCTTTAACTGACAAGTCAAGCTCCAGTTAGTTTAATTTCAAACTGTCTTCATTCTGCAAGGGCAATATTACAAAAATGTTTGTTGAATTACATGCTATTTCTGTCTTGTAAATGTCTATAAAAAACATCTGAAAGAACTTGGACTCAGGACTGGAGCCTGGGGCATGCAGTTATAAGACAGACAGTGCTAAAGGGGACAAGGCTTGTGGCAGAGGGATTTGTTTCCCAGTGTGACTTTGGAAGGGGCAGATTTAGTTGCTGGAGGAAAGGGGAGCCTTGGAGACTAGATGGCTTGATGAAAAATAGAGGGGAGTGCATTCAGCAGGAAACTTGGGGGTTTCTTCAGGCAGTTGACGAGTGGCTTTTAAGGGGTCCTGAGGCAGAAGTAGCTGATTGTGTAAGAAGCTAGAGGGTAACAAATCCTAGAAAGGAAAAGTATGGGGGATGGAAGGCTTGAAACTAAGAAAAGCCTGGAGATGGATGAGTACAGAATATGCAGTTTATGTTAGATTTTACTGTTTTATCTAAACAAACTTGAAAACTGATTTTGTTTCCAGCCCCAGGCAGGGATACCACCTTTGCATTTGTAAAGGTTGTCTTCAGCTGCAACCCAAAGATTATGGTTAAATTAGCATATCCTCCTGATACTGAAATGTGCTTAACTTTTCATTATCATGTGGATTTATTGTTTTTTCTTTGTTCTGAATTTGTCAGAAAGTCAAAGGTACACTTGGGAAAATTCTGCTCCAGTTACACGTGAGTCAATCAGGAGTAAAGTGAGCTATTTAAACTGAGTTAGTGAGGACTTAGAAAACAAAAAAGTCAAGCCACAATCAGCTTTTTAAAATAGTTCAAACTGAGGAAATAGTGGAGAAGTTATGTGGGACAAGGGACTCATGGGAGACTTTCAGTGTTTTAGGGGTTGTACCACAGCCTCACTTTTTTTTTTTTTTTTTTTTTTTTTTTTTAAGTCATTTTTTTATTTGAGGTGTTAAAAAAAGCCCAATGGTTTTGTTAATATCAGTGACAGCTGTGAAGGGCAAAAATGGCTCACAGAGGTATGACAAGGGGCATATCTGAACATGAGAGTCCTTAGCTTTTCAAGCTTGGAAAAGTTCTTCTATCTTATGGGTTGCATATATGTGTAATTCACTAAACAGTCTGAAGCTGGATTGGTACTCTATGTATCACCCACTCACTTAAAAGTATTTCCTGAAATAAATTTCAGTACTTCATCAGATAAGCTAAAAATGAGTTTGCGTGGTCTTACTGCTGTTGCTGAAAACAGAAATGTCAACTAGAAGATCAGGCAATATGCACATCTTTTGTGGGATTGAGGACAGTAGAACTGCATGTGTGAGTGTGTGTGTTGGTGTCCAGGATGAGAGGAAGGAGAGTATTTTACACACTGTAAAAAGTTAGATCATAGAAACTCAAGATCAGTTAAGGTTGTCAAATTAGTACTATGAGCATGGTCTCCCAGAATCTGTTTGTATGAATAGGGAGGTGATCATACCCCCGTACTTGGCACAGGTGTGGCCACACCTTGAATATTGCATTTGGTTCTGGGCCCCTCACTATAGGAAGGACATAGAAGTGCTGGAGCGCGTCTAGAAAAGGGCAACAACGCTTGTGAAGGGCCTAGAGCACAAGTCCTATGAGGAGTGGCTGAAGGAGCTGCGGTTCTTTAGTCTGTAGAAGAGGAGGCTGAGGGGAGACCTTATTGCTCTCTACAGCTACCTGAAAGGAGGTTGGAACGAGGAGGGGGATGGCCTCTTCTCCCTGGTGATGTGTGACAGGACCAGAGGTAATGGATGTAAGCTGTGCCAGGGTACGTTTAGACTGGATATTAGGAAACATTTCTTCACTGAAAGGGTTATCAAACATTGGAATGGTCTGCCCAGGGCAGTGGTGGAGTCACCATCACTGGAGACATATAAATGGCATGTGGACCTAGTGCTTAGGGACCTTGTTTAGTGGTGTGCTTGCAGTGTTGGGTTGAAGGTAGGACTAGATGACCTGGATGGTCTCTTCCAACTAAAAGCATTTTGTGATTCTGTGATTCTGTGTTTGTAATGGCAGCTGGTGACTGTGGGGAATTTATTTACTTTAAGAATTACCTCAATTGTTAAGATAGACCAAAGGCTGTTGGGCCAAACAGATGGCTTCCATTTGTTCTGTGATGCTCCACTTGAGCCTAAGCTGGTATGGGACATTTTTAATGGGCCTCCTATGTAAGAATGACACAGAAATAAGCTAAGGGCAGAAACTGTAGTAATGATAGTAATGTCCACCTGTTGGGTTGTTCTAGAGATGGTTCAACCAGGATGAGAGTGATACAAGGGAAGTATTCCTTCTTGGTTACAGAGAAGGATGCTTTAGATCTGGGATATGAGCTCAACACTTTTTTCTTCATCATCTTGGAAAGCATTTTCCTGATCCCAGTTGCTAAGTATCTTATCAGATGAATTTTACATGCTGCATGCATAATCAGGCTTAAATACAAGTCAGTGAAAGTTGTTGGGATTTGTCACAATCCAATTTTCATAGATTTTCTTAGAAAGCACACAAATACCCTGTCATTAATGGAAACACCATCCAATAGTTTGCACTGAGAACACTCCCTTCCCTGAGAGGAAGTTTAATGCAGCATATGTTAAATTCCAGAATTCAGTGAATAATACTGTGCAATTCTTAGCACACATTTAAATGTATTGGTGGTGGAAATCTGAGTTTTGTTTGGCAATTGAATCTGTTGTAATTGTATGGGAAGTTAAATACAAACAAAGAGACCAACATAAGAACCTCAGTTTTGATCAGCTTTGCTTTGGATAAACAAAATGCATTGTATTTTCACCAATGGTAAAGTGTGCTTCTGATTAAGTAAGCTAGGGCTATTAAGACAGATGACTCTGTGAGAAGGAACTGAAGAACTAATGGACTACTTTCTGAAAGTTCATAATGTCAACAGAGAGGTTCTTTTTGTGACAAAAAGAGGAGTTCAAGCTAGCAATTGCCATGGTATTTCTGAGTCCAAAAATAGCTTCTCATGATTGAATTCCACACACAGCATTAATCCATTCACACAGCATACTGCTCAACAATTGAAAGATACCTTTAACAATCTCTAACAGCTGTTCCAAAACCAGCATGGTGGTCACTGGCTGACATGAGGTGTGTGACAGGGGCACAAGGTGCCAGCACTGCCAGTGAGATTTCACCACCTGTACATATGAGGATGAAGACATGTCAGTAAGTCCTTCAAGCTCATCTTTTCTCTCCAATTGCTTGAAAGAGTTGCAAGTCTTAAATTGCCTGAATTCCCTGTGGTAGGTTATATCAATTTCTACTGTGCATTTGGGCAGTTTTGATCATTTTACTTTGGAGAGGTTTTCTGGTTATTTACTTTTTAAGCTCTGCAAGTCCTTTTTTAACTACCTCACTCTCCTACCTTTAAGGCTAACATCACTTTGGCCCCCTTTCCTGTTCTTTTCAAAGTTTTTTTCAGTTCTTATGACTCAAGATTTTTGTTTTGTTTTGTTTTGAAAGGACAGGACTGATTTTATATACATTCCTGACTATTCCTGTCCTTTTTATTTCACTGGCTTTGGGTGCCTATAACTTATCTGGATCCTTTGTAATAAAAAAAGATTGTTTAATAAAGCAATGATTTCATTAGGAAGTGGAGCAAAATATCAAAAAGATGGGACTTGAAACACAGCTAGCTTAAATGTGATGATTTTGTTTTCATGAAAAATTTAAGAGAACTGAAATGTATTAGTGCTGGAACAAATCCACAATCTTTCAAGGGTTGTAGTGTCCATTTTTGGATGGAAAAGGTTGGGTTTACAAATGTGCTTATGCTTCCTAAATGGTCTATGCAGATTTACTTGTTTATGCTGTCATAGAGTTAATTTTCTTCACAGTAGTTCATATGAGGTCCTCCTCATCTGGGAGGGGACTTAGCTGGGGCAGCTCACCCTAGCTAACCTAAGGAATATCCCACAACAAATGATGTTCTCAGCAATAAAAGTCAGGGGGAAGGAGGAAAGAAGAATGTTCAGATTTATGCTTTTTATCTTCTCAAGCAACCATTATGTGTGATGGAGCCCTGCTTTCCTGAAAATTCCCACTGATGGGAATTTGTGAGAGAATTCCTTATTTTCTTTACTTATATGTGCAGCTTTTACTTTACATATTAAAAAGGTCTTTATTTTAATCCATGAGTTTTCCCACTTTTGCCCTTCCTATTTTCTCCCTCATACCATTGGGGTTGGGGCTGTGTGGGGCCTAGGTGCTATTGGGGTTGATCCACAAGAGATGGTTTTACCAAACTGCCATAACAGACCCTTTATATGGCTTTGTGGAATGCCTTATTTCAATGAAACATTTTTAAAAAATGGTTTTGAATCTTCAAATTATTGCTTATTTTAAAACACTGGTTTACATACCTATTTTAAGTCTTTTTTAGCTGATGATAATACCCAAAGAAAGGGACCTGTTTTGCATGACAGCAGTCTGAATTTTCAGCACCTGTTTAAAGTATTTTTTCCTAAGACAGATGTGTTGTAAGTTGTTTGATCTCCTTTGTTTTTTTTTAAGCTTTTCCAGTTCTTGTTGAGTAAGTTTTACCAATCAGCAGGAAATGGCAGCCAACACTTCTGTCTTTGGCTCTTGGCAGGTGGCTCTAAAGTGATGGGGCTGTCTTGAAGAGCAGTTCTCCTTTCCATCTGAGTTCATCGGAATGCCTTGTGGCATAAACTAATATATAATCATGCAGGAAAAGCAGTCCTAGTAACAGGCTGATCCAGCATAAATTCCCACAGGACGATTGTCAGTTAAAATATAACACTTGATATAGGATAACTATATATAAGACAATAATATTCTAGGGCACTTCTAGATGCTTTGGATCAGCCATGCAGGCCATTGGAAAACCTTAGTGTTTCCAAGGAGAAATAGGTCCTTAAAGGCAGACATAGCTGAAGGCTCAGAATGAAAAGGCAAACCGAATAGATTAAATTTATAGCATTTATGTTTTAGTGCTGAAGGCACTGAAGCAAAACTTCAGTGGAACAGAGATCTTCCCTGTAGTGCAGAAGACTCACCATGGAAATTACAGTTTCATTTTCATTGATTTTTCTGTGACATCTGTGCATCCATCTTTTTAACAGTTTTAACATTAATCATGCAAATAACCTTGTCTTCCTTTGTTCTTGGCATTTAAACAACCTTTCTCTATTTCTTTTACTGTTTATAGCTCTGCTCAAATTTAGCTAGATAATACAGTGGTTTGTCTTACTGGTTGCTTCATTTTTTTCCCTGGATCTATGTGGCCCTTTGAACTATATAATCTGATAGGAGATGGACTGATACACAAGAAGTTTAGTCTCAATATTTAATTTTGCACCTCTCAAATTACAGAAAAACTTATTTCAATATTGATTCTTCACTGTGGTCCTTAAGGAGCTCTGTAGAAGCCGGATAGCTGAATTGCAGTTTGCTTAAACTGACATATCCACATGGACATTCAAAGAATTTAGGTTCTTATGCATCTCAATCTGAAAGAAAAAAACCCTCTAGCTTCCTCCAGGTGTGGATGAGAGCTGACTGTAATTCCAGTGTCTGTGATATTCACCAGAAGCAGATATGCCCTAAGAATTAATTGGTGGGGTTTTTTTTCAGATTGGGATAAAAATTCTCTGTGTAAGGAAAAAACCCCCACATTCTCAGTCGTATTTAATTAATTTTGCATATTTTCATTTATTTCAAAGCAAAAGTTAAGGGATATCAGCATGATATATTAATGTGTGCCCTTTCTTTGATATTATATGGCTAATGTGCTCTGTAAAGCATATATATTATCTATGAAAAATTCTCCCTTATGCTATCACTTGATGGCATAAATAGCCAGCTCATCTGAGAACTGAACATTGATATTTCAAACAACTTGTTTTACTTCGAATAAAGCAAACATCTGTTTAAATCTTGACTCCTCACCAATTAACTGTTACCACAAATTGAAATGGATACAGGTCCATGCTCTTGGATGGTATTTAAAGAAATTCATACACACAAACACACGCTGATCAGATGTAAATCACAGTAATTACACTCAAGTCAGCAGAAGCATGGAGATTTATATCTACTAGAGCTATGGCCCAAAGATTGCTGTTTATAGGCAGTGGCATAAAGGGCATAAATACAAAGAGAATTCAGGTTGATCAGAATAGATTTCTTCTATGGAGAAACAGTCAGCTGAAGATGAAAAATGGTCTGAGGAGAAGCTGTTTTGGGACTGGAACGATGACAAACAATGAAAAAGCATTAATTGAAATGAGTTACAAACTAGTACAATATCTCTAATATAATATTAAGTC